>JAFVLL020008380.1:82971-121556 GCA_021397915.2 Tor tambroides
TTTTTTAGTTATTTTATTCAGCAAGGATGCATTAAACTGATTAAAAGTAACAGTAAAGACATTTATAATATTACAAAAGATGTCTTCAAATAAGTTCAAATAAGTTATTTTTTTAACTTTCTGTGCATCAAAGAATCCTGAGAAGAAAAAAAAATGTGTCACAGTTTCCACAAAAATCTATTTAGCATCACACCATTGAAGATAATAATGTTTCTTGAGCAAATCAGCATATTACAATGATTTCTGAAGGATCATGTGACACTGAAGACTGGAGTAATGATGCTGAAAATTCAGCTCTGTCTTTACAGGAATAAATTACTTTTTAAAATATATTAAAACAAAAAAAAGGTTATTTTAAATTGTAATAATATTTCACAAAATGTATTGTAATTTTGATCAAATAAATGCAGCCTTGCTGAGAAAATTTTGGACATTTCATGTTTATAAATTAAAGAATTTTCTCACTTTTCTAATTGATACCTGTATTTTCTTTTTCCACAGATAAGTAAAGCACTAGAAAAAGCCAAAAACCCCAGTCTGGACCTTAAGCCAATGAGCAGTCCATATCCGGATGTGAAGGCCTTTATACAGGGTAACACATTAGCATCCCACAAGAAGGTAATGCCCATAATCACAGACTTCCTGAAAGAAAGGGAAAGACAATTGTATCAAAGTGGGAACATAGAGGACCTAGATTTGGACGATGATTCCAATCAGGACCTGTGTGACTCACAACAATGTCCCGAGGACGCTGGGATTGAGGACGATACCCAATTTCCTCCAACGCCAATGAACAGTCTGGTGGAGGGTTGTCCCTTAGACAATGGCCTACCAAAAATCAGTCCTGAGGTTTTGGTGGAGAAATTTAGCAAGATGGCCAGCATGAAGGACATGTCTCCTGAGGGACAGTGATGAGAATCTGTTGTCCAAGAGAGTTTTGAATAAGAGCTGGAGAAGGAAAGTCCTTCTGCGTCTTCAAGAGAATGAGGTGCATATCCAACAGTGCTGCATCGGGGCATGAGAATGAAATGGCACTTTTTTGATCTGGTTAACTCACAAAGGTACGATACAGTCTGAAGAGACCATTCTGTTGACTTTCTAAGGACTGGTAAATGATCATTCGTATGGAGCATTACATAAATGCATCATATATAAAATGTTTAAAGTTTGACTATCTTAAAAATTCAGGTTTAGGCTGTTTATTTATTGTTCGCAGTCAAATTCATATTTGATCTTCGAAAATTAATCAGAAGTCTCATTGAGACATATAAACATATTGTCTAAAATTGACAATAAGCACCCAGTGCAAGCTAGCTACTGACAATTAATAACTGATGCAGAATGAATTTCCGGTATACAATTTATTGTAACTTGGTAGCTATCGTTGCTTTTGATGCCAATAACATACTTCATTCTTTGTAGTGTTAAAGTTATTTTCAGCTTGTCTGCAGATCATGTCTGTGGCATGGCATTGATTCCCCCAGAAAATCGTTTTGACTTCTCCCTTGATTTACAAAAGCGAATGTTACAGTAACATTCTTACAGTATTATCCTAGCAGACAAGCATTTTTTTTTAATCTCATGTGGATACTGAGCTAAAGTACCAGGTTTACCATTTAGCTGGTCATGATTTCAGTTAAACTTTGAACAATGCTAGAGTTGCATATTTACATTTATGCATTAATTATATATAATTTATGCATACATATACATATGTAGATATAATTTATGTTTTTTGTTTTTTTTAACAGTGCTGCCTGTTTGTCTGCAAACAGTGCAAGTATATAAGAATATATACACAGTTCCTGTTGGGATGAGTCAAAATGATTGTGTGTAATTGGCAGCATGCCAAATATGCAGCCCGTAGATCTTAAATTGATAACCTGTCCTCACTCAACATCAAATGTAAAAGAAGATGAACAGGCATTGGATTAGTACATCTTGTCATGATTCCCCAATAATATTGTAAAGGAGTTATTGTTGGTACATGAAAAGTGAGCGTAACCCCTCTGTGGCCTTTTGCATGTTATAGGTGTTAATTGACCTGCTCCTGGTTAGAATCAGGGCACCTGCATTTTAGTCAATGAGATTTTACCATTAACTACCAAAGACCTCAGTTGTATTTGTGTGTTAGGCATGTTAAACATTTGAGATTTAAAACTTTAGTATTCTGTTCATTTCTATTCTGTTGTCTTTTATAATTTATTTGATGATTTGCTTTGGGTACATTAGGGTTGAAAAAAAATGAGTTTGTTGAGATTTTCATGAACGGTCCATTTGATTTGTTATATGGCCTGCAGCTTATTAGCAGATTCATTCATACTGGACTATCATCATAATTATAATATTCATTATATAAATAAATACAAAAGCTCAATCCAAGGCATTTTAAAGGCCTAATTGGACGAATCTTATATAATGACATGTTATATAAAGAGGTTTTTTCCCATCGAAGAAAAAAGATCTAATTTAGTTATGGCTTAATTAAACAGTTAAACAAAATCAGTTAATATCGGAATTAAACATATAAGATGGTATGTTGGTGTTTTGAGGTGTTGTGTATCCCCTGTGATTTAACCCTGACTGATAGTTTGGTGAGATTTGACATGGTGACAGCAGAGGATTGCTGCATGCTGCCTCAGGAGAACTAAGCACATACTAGTCGATGCCGCCAAACTATATAACGCCAATATCATTATAATGTTGAATGAAATGTTGATTTAATGTAAATGTATCAGTGTGCTATGGTTGTAAATCAGGACATTCAAGAACACATCTTCTGTCAAGTATTTTATTGCCAAGGACTTTTTTATTTTAAGTTCTCTGTGACTCAGTATGAATAAAACATTTTCAGATTGTTCCATATGTGGTTTGTGAGTCATTGCATTCTCATTTTTTAAATTGTTCTTGTACACTAAGAGTTTGGGTTCAGTACCATTTTGTAATGTTTTTAAAGTCTCACTTAAGCCGGGCTCACACTGTGCGATTTTTTTAAAAATCCTTTAGGATTGTACATGTCAGACTGTACGAACATGATGATCATGTCACACTATGGGATCTCAGTTGTCATTAATGTCAGACTGTACGACAATCAAGACGAGTTAAAAACCTGTGCGCGCAAGAAAACTTGTCCGGAGTTTTACATTATCTACCCATACACGCCCAGTGACTGCGAACTGCATTGCACGCGGGACCAAAATGTTGGCTATCATGAAAAGTATATGAACGGCGGCAATACCGGCGTATTTAAGAAGAATAGTGTATGCAGCTCTACACACCCACATGAAAACAGCGGCGCAACCAGTGTTTATATATAAAAGGCAACATATCAGATGAATTCCGTGAGCGGAGGACGGGAGCGCCGGAGTTTATGGCTGATAGAAAAATTCTCTAGCATTAATTCTGCTCATAGCTTGTGTTGAAAAATGGAGACAGTTTGACATGCATCGTAGGGGTAGTCACACTGCAGGACTTTGCGCCAAATCTTCTGACACTGCCAGAAATTCGTCGGAGGTGAAATTTGATCGCAACAGCCATTAATCGGCTGTCGGTGAACATGTCAAACCAGCGATCAAAGACTACAGATTTTAGCCAAGGATTATAAGAATCTTTTAGGATTTTCAAAATTTGTCTCAGACGACCAAATCGTGGCCAAAATAGCACAGTGTGAGCCGGGCTTAAGGCTGCATTTATTTGATCAAAATGACAGGAAAATCGTTAATATAGTGAAACATTATTACAATGTAATATGCAAATACAAATGTGACCCTGGACCACAAAACCAGTTTTATGTTGCACAGGTATAATTGTAGCAATAGCCAAAAATACATTGTATGGGTCAAAATGATCGATTTTTCTTTTATGCCAAAAATCATAAGGTTATGAAGTAAAGATCATGTTCCATGAAGATATTTTGAAAGTTTCTTACCGTAAATATCAAAACTTAATTTTTGTTTAGTAATACGCATTGCTAAGAACTTCATTTGGACAACTTTAAAGGCGATTTTCTCAATATTTTGATTTTTATTTTTTTTTGCACCCTCTGATTCCAGATTTTCTAATAGTTGTATCTCGGCCAAATATTGTCCGATCCTAACAAGCCATACATCAATGGAAAGCTTATTTATTCAGCTTTCAGATGATGTATAAATCTCAGTTTTGAAAATTTGACACTTATGACTGGTTTTGTGGTCCTGGGTCACAAATATGTTTTAAAAATGTATATATTTTAAAAAGGAATTTATTCCTGAGATGGCAAAGCTGAATTGTCAACATTCATTGTTCCAGTTTTCAGTGTCACATGATCCTTCTAATATGCTGATTTGGTGCTCAAATATCATTCCTTATTATCAATGTTGAAACCAGTTGTGCTGCGTAATATTTTTATGGAAAATGTGATAGATTTTTTTCCAGATTGATTAAATAGAATGTTCAAAAGAACAGCATTTATTTGAGTAATGTAAATGTCTTTACTGTCACTTTTGATTAGTTTAATGAATCTTTCCTGAATAGAAGTATTAATCTTACTGACCTCAAACTTTTGAATACTAGAGTATGTACAGCTAAAGATATGGAGTAGCTAATTGTTATTTGAAGGGGCCTGTAACCTCAAGGGTATTAGGACCATGTAGCCATGCCTGTCTGTGGCGTCTTCCTCCTCCTTCCCAGCCTTCCCTGTGGGGGAGCAGAAGTGCTCAAAGCAACTGAGCCAATGGGAGACAGACAATTCAGTCAGCAGAAGTCAGAAATGTTGAAAAACCTGTACTGACAGTCAGGGTGAGTTCCCTAACACAAGACACAAGATACAGTCACTGAAACTGGCTTGCATTGTGGCGAAGCTCATGAAACACCTCAGGTCATGGTCAGCAACTGAGTTCATTGAATGCATTTCTAATCTAGACACTTTCTTTTAAAGACTTTAGACATGGGGACTTACTCAGACCAGAGGGAAGGGTACATGCAAAATGGGTAAGTCAAAATTTAGATTACCTATTGTCATTGCCAGAAATCTGTCCCTGAACATTGAAGTAACAATAACAAAATAATGGATAATGAGTTAAGGTTTCAGTTACTATAATACCCGGTCAAAACATATTTATAAGATGAAAACAAGTACTGTAAGAGGTCATAAGCACATACTGGATGAACCAGAGACTAACATATGAGTTGTTCTGTTGCACTGTGAAGTGTACAGCAGAAGGACACAAAAGAAATCCTTGTAGCACTTCTGTCTAGTTATTTAGAAAGAGGATTTTAGAAAAAGGAAGTTGCCGCTGAACTGATTTCCGCTACTTTTACCAATCTTCTTGACAAATATTTGAGACCCAACAACCACAGAAAGACATCACATCTCATATCCTGTCATCTGACAGACCATCAGATTTTCTGTCATTTATATAAGGGTTTCACCGCTGTCATGAATTAAAAATCCAAATATAATCTGAAAAAATTGACAAAAATAGTATGTCTTTAATAATGTTTTAAAGGGGGAAATACTTCTACTTCAATCTTTAATGTTCGATTTCCATCGGCACCACTACAAAAACGTTCATGTTTCATGGTTTTAGACTGTAAAACTGAGATGATATTAAAGCTCACAGAATAGGTCTTTTGACTTGTTAATTTCCATACCAAATTCCAAGGTCATGTTCGGACAAGAAGAGAATGCATGAAACTTAGTGTCATAAAAACCCTCAGTGTTTATGTGATATGACTAATAATACCTATATCCTTAATAACATTAAGTTACAGAATGAGTTACTGAAGCATCTTACAAGCCAGGACAACAGTTTTCACAACAGGTGATTACTTTACTAAATCTTGTAAGAGATACATCAAAAACAATTGGTGAAACAGCACACACCTTCACGCCTTGCACTGGAAGTATCATGTTGTCTGCTACAGTTGTCATACATTGTTTAAAAAAAACGCCCTACATATTTCTTCAAATACATTTTGACATCTGATAAGGTCTTAGATAGGACAACACCGGGGTTGAGATTACACAACACACTGTCTTGATGCTTTATTGACTAGTGAGTCAGTAACTAAAAACATACAGCCTCTTATGTTTCAGAGCAGGCAATGATGTACAATCTCTCAGCAATCTTGCTGGACAATAGTGTATAGTGTATGTAGAAAGGTTACAGGGTTGAAGTGAAGACAATACCATCAAGCGCTGAATGAATTTGATAGTGGCTTAACATCAGAAACAGGTTGAGTTATGTGACATTCATCAGAAGTTGTTTTGTTGCTGACAGCAGGAGCACACTGGTTCATTACCTGCCCGGAATCAGCTGAAAACAAAACTAGATTTTCTGGTCATTTGTGCCACGTGTAATTATCACATGTGCTGACGTAAAAAAATACTTGAACAAGTTTTATATTTGAGTTTGTATTTGAGAAGTTTGATACAATAGAACTGCTATTTTCAGTATATTTAAATAGTAGTCTAGAATAGAAAATACAAGCTACAATACTGGAATAAAAGTTTAAATATGTAGATGCAGTGCATGTTTTGGATGAATCTGTTCAGCATGTATAGAGGTATTCATCTGTGTTTGGGTGCATATGCTGCTGTTTCCATTTTCTCACATTTGCATGGAAATAAATCTCTATGTTGCAATGTCAGACACAAAAATGAATGTCAAATATTAATGATAAATATTGAATAAACTCACTTTGGTGAATAAAACAATTGAGAGTACTTGATGGTTTCAAACTGATTTTCAGTTCAGTAAATTTTTAGTGTTGACTCAAATTTTGCACATCACACATGTATTAAATGCAGCCTTCATTTTGTTTTAATGGTTTTTAGGACCTAATATGTACTACAGTTTGTGTCACAGTCTGACAATGTAGTTATGGCACACACACAAAAAAAGCATGATCACTCAAAATTGTAAAGCTTTAAACAACATTAAAACTCACCAGAGTTTGTGTGACGCTGTTGAACTCATAGCAGGTGAAATATAGAAAGAAAATTTTCGGGATGAAGACTTCGATTTTGAAGGATCTCATAAATGTTTTAAAAACTAATGGCAACTACAAGTTGTTAAAGTTTGGTTCCAAGATGTTCATTTTATTTTATTTAGCATAAACTATTTTTGAATAGGTATTATTATAACCTATTGGAGTTGATGGATCTAAATCTCCGGAGCTGTGATGCCTTGGGCTGACATTGGACGTGTACAGAGAGTTGTGGGCGGGGCCTTGAAACAGCTCTCTCAGGTGCGGAGGCTCGTCATCAGGTGTGACGCGCTCTGATTGGCTGAATTCTGAGTTTGGCATGAAGGTGCTTTGCTTGGGTGAGGTAGAGAAAGAATCGCCCTTGTCGTTGTAAAGGTAAATGGCGAGGTTATACATCAGTAGCTTATAATAAATCAGTTTAACTATAGGGCTTGTAATGTTCTTAGTAAATACTTATTTTGTATTAAATGAAAAAGCTGTTTGTTTTTGAGACGCATCTCCCGTGCGAAGTTAGTGAAAAGGTGAGTTTAGCATGTTTACATTGCCAGTATTTACATAATTATGTCCGTAAAGAGCGATGTGATGGGCGTTAGCGAGGTTTCAAGTGTACACAGCCCTGTTTCTACGTGCAGTCTAATTTAACACGAATTTTTGTTGCTCTATCTATCTATCTATCTATCTATCTATCTATCTATCTATCTATCTATCTGTCTGTCTGTCTGTCTGTCTGTCTCTGTCTATCTACCTGTCTGACTATCTACCTGTCTGACTATCTATCTATCTGTCTATCTGTCTGTCTGTCTGTCTGTCTATCTATCTATCTATCTATCTATCTATCATCTATCTGTCTATCTATCTACCTGTCTGACTATCTATCTACCTGTCTGTCTGACTGTCTGTCTATCTGTCTTCATGTTGATCCTTTGCCATTTACTAGTTGTGTGGTTTTCCTGCATTTAACTGAACATCAGACTGTCAGTCATTCAATAACTTATTGATAGATCTGCTTTATAAATCAATACATGTCAAAATTGTTTCCAAATGCTGGAAATTTCCTCACTTCTGCTCTTAAGAAGAGATGCGTTTCATTGATGACAATCAGATGTTAGTGTGAGTCAAAGACAGAATGGGCAGAAAGAGTCCAGATTTGATTGTTCCAACAAAACTGTATAGACATTTTTTAATGACCTCTGTGGAGTTAAAAGGCAAGTGTTGCGTTTCAAATTTAAAAAACCAAGGGAATTATGAGAGACAGATTTGCTGTTGTTTTTGTTTTGTTTATTTTTCTGGGTAGCAGCTAAAATTCCTGCATGAGTTTAAAATTATTGCGTGAGGTGCAATTATAAGCATTAATAAGATATCAAAGACTAAATCAATCTCTGTCATTCAAAGTAGGAATTCATTTAAAAACATTTCCAAATGGCTGGATGTTAAATATTTTCTGTACGTTGATCTTGTACTGACCTGTTCTGTAATTAAAACAAACAAACCTGGAATTTTGTTTTGACAAAATTTAGGAGTAATTTATTCTCCTGCTAAAAATGTAATCGTTAAGATTGAATAAAATTTTGACATAGGGACCAAGAAGCCCCATTGCCTTCCTTTACATTTTTCATTTATTCCTGCAGGCATTCAGAAAACAGCAAGACATCGGCCTTCATCCCCGACATGGAGCTCCGGGAGGAATGGCAGGATGAGGAGTTCCCCAGGTAAACTGCACTAGATACATGCACCTTATTTATGTTCATCTTGAGTGCAAATGGAATTAAATAATGTGATGTTTGTAGGCCTCTTCCTGAGGACACACAGAGTCCTGGTGATGAAGAGGAAAGCCCTGGAGCTGAGGGAAACAGGCCTGGTAACCTCATTTCTCCATTTAGTTACTGAAATATCTGCCTCTTACATAATATCTGTTTCATATATATATATATATAATCAACATTTTGGGGTCGTGAGAATTTTCAGTGTTTTCAAGGCTGCTTTTGTTTTTCTTAAATATTCAGTGAGAAGAGTAATATTGTGAAATATTACAATTTGCAATAGTATTGCAATTTAAAAAATCCCTTTCTTTAGTACATTTTAAAATGTGATTCAGCAGTCATTAGTCCAGTCTTCAGTGTCACATGATCTTTCAGAAATGATTCTAATATGCTGATTTGGTGCTCTGAAAACATTTCTTCTTATTATCAATACTAAAAACAGTTGTGCTGCTTAATATATTTTTGTGGAAACTGTTACACAAGTCTTTGAATAGAAAAAAGTATTTATTTGAAATAGAAAGCAAAAAAAAAAAAAATTCTGACCTTAAACATTTAATATACAATATATGCCTGTGTATTTCCTGACCTTTTTTCTTTCTTTCCACTAGTCCCACCAACTAGCCTGGCTCTGACAGGTAACACCGTCAGGAAGAAGCGACTGGTGGCGCCGACTCTTAGTTTAACACTGGACAAAACCTCTACTGACCGCAGTATGAAATCTGACGAGTTTGATGCCTCTGCTCTTTCACCATCTCCTGATGATGACCTAGAGATGGACATTAACCTGGAGGCCCTAGAGACACCCTCAGACAGCGAGTCTTACAACTTCCCAGACAGCATGCACGACTTAGAGTGGGAAGGTATTTGATTATTTTGACACTCATTAGGGTTGTATCATTTATCAGTTCCTTGGGGATCACAAGTATGGGACAGGGAAATCCAAACAAAACACTGGTTTACCACTAGTACTGTGGTCATTGCAGATGATCTTCCCAGGATGGGCAAAGCAGCCATCAGAAAAGCCAGTCTACTAGAGCACGCAGAGATGGGACACCTGGACTTGGATCAGGTGGACAGCAATGGGCGGCGATGGAGACGATTCCATGTCGGCGGACAAGACTACCAAGTCAACATGAGCGTTCTGGAGCCATACCTTCAAGTTCTTTCCCACGGAGGTGAGCTATTGTGGAACAAGCTGAGATGAACATGCTCTACTGAAATTCACAACTAAATTTGACATTTCGTAGGATATTATGGGGACGGATCAACAGCTATCGTCATGTTTACTTCCTGCTACCTACCAGAAAATACAACAGAACACTATGAGTATGTGATGGACAATCTGTTCAGGTAAAACCAAAACTTTTCATTGCAATGACTTTTATTTTCTAAAACTTAAATGCTTATTCACATTTAATGATTTATTTGGATTTAGGTACATTATTGGCACGTTGGACTTGATGGTGTCTGAGAATTACATATTAGTGTATCTGTGTGGAATGGCCCCTCGCAATAAGATGCCTGGGATTAAGTGGCTTCGACAGTGTTACATGTCCATCGACAGAAGGTGAGCCATACTAGAAGTTACAATGATTTATGATAAAGTTAAACCATTTTATAATTGAAGACAATTAAAATTTTTGATTTCATGTGGTTTTTAAAGACTCCATGGAATGGTTTGACAAGTGAAATTTTGTTTCTTATGTTGCCATATTCCCTTTTGAAACAGGAAGTTGCTGCAGGGCAGTAGACTTTAGTTTGATACGCAGCCTGGAAAAACAAAACTAAACAAAGTTACTTGCTGTTGCTAATTGCTGGCAGGTGAAAGACTAATTTTTAAGTGTGTATATCTGATAAAAGTTTGTTTTGTCAGCTTTTATATGCACAAGTGTTCAAATGTTTGGGGTTTTAAGATTTTTTTGAAAAGAGAAAAAAAAAACACGTATCATAGTTTCAACAGAAATATTAACTGTTTTTAATATTTAAATTTTAATTAAAAATTTTACATTTTTCTTAAGCATCAAATCAACATATTTGAATGATTTCTGAATGATCATGTGACACTGAATTCTAGAGTAATTGCTGCTGAAAATTCAGCTTACCATCACAGAAATAAATAACATTTTAAAATATATTAAAATAGAAAACACTTATTTAAAATCGTAATAATATTTCACAATATTTCTGTATTTTTGAACATTAGTGTAGATAAAAACCCATGCACTGAAAAAGCCACAAAACTACTTTGATTTCTCATGAAACAACAGTGTCAGTTTCCATCAGTTCCAGAAGAGGGCGTGTGTGTCTAAGCTCGGCCTGTGACAGTCTTCCTTTATTTTAGTTCCTGCTGAACATGAGATCCCACCTCCACTCTCTCTTTCTTAATGCCCCTCATATGAAATATGATAGGAATGCTGTGGACTCATACATAGAAGGCCATGTTATCGGAGTTCTTCCAGACATTCCTCAGATAACCCTTGACCTCTTCTCAGCTGTCATGTTTTTTGTTGCTGTTGCTATATTTAGACATTTTTAGATTGCGTACTTCATTGCGGATTAGTTCCTTAAGGTTTAAAACTCTAGCAGTGCGGCTGTTCTCAGTGGACGTCAATGTTATTTACAAAATCTCTATGCACTTCTCTAGTAACTTTTGGTTATGTACAGTCAGCCAGTCATTATCCCAAAATAAACCTGATGGGGTGATTAGGATCAGGAAAGGATTCTAAAATGGTCTGTTTTGGGATTATTGACAAGCCAACGAATTACAGTTGTAAATTCATGTTGAATTTCCCTATATTATGGCATAGCTATCTAACAGTTACATTTCAATCTTCCAGGTGAAGGTCGGTCTCATAAATGTTTTATGTGAGGATTTTTTTTATGCTCAGGGAATTCAAGGTCATCTGATCGTGTAAGATCCGTTTGGGAAATGAGGAACTTAGGAGTGTGGGATGCACTTGAATGCCTGATTTGTCATTTCTACTGGCTTCGTTGCGTCACCGCATGAAGTTTCCTCTGAGATCACTCATGAGCTGCTGACTGTACAGACAGCAACAGAAAACAACAGAAAAAAACACTAAGCATGACGGCACACAATCAAAGAGGAACTGCGAGGAGGAAAATGAACTGATACGATTCATTTGAAATACCAGTGAATATAAAGGGAAAACCCTGCGAATAAATAATTTTAGCTACTCTCTTCACAGTTTCAGTTTTTAATATGTTGGAAAACAAAACACCATGAGATCGCATTCTAAATCGAATTTAAATAAACATTTAGCAGTTTGTATTTAAACATAAATGCCAATAAATATGAATACAAAATATTTATCAAATATCAAAAAAAGTCTGAAATTCATATTGATTTTTCAATTCAAATTTAAAATGCAAAATACAAAGATTTTTACTTAGACTTATTAGACTTTGGACCCCAATGTAGATCAGAAAAAAGTCTTTTGTAGCTTAAATGACATGACAGAAACCAAACATAAATAGTTAAATTTGTGGATGATTTTTGGGCTAGGAAGCCAGTGTTGTAAACAGTTTGTCGTCTCCAAGTTTCTGCCTGATTCAACGCCCTGCCTCTGATGGTTTCACACGGGTCAGGGTGGTGCTGGTGCCAGTCAGCGATTGCTCCCTTGTGTCGTCATGTTCTGCTGGCATCGTGCTTCTCCAGTGGGAGAACCAGCCCGTTATTGGAAATGAAATAGTTTTATGTTCTAATACATAGTCATTTGCCTTTGCTTTTCTGATTGAGCTATTAAGTATATTTTCTTTTTCTGAAGGTTAAGGAAAGACTTGAAAGGCCTTTTCGTGGTTCACCCGGCCTGGTACGTGAGAGCTTTAATCACCGTCATCAAACCCTTCATCAGGTGAGCGCCAGTGATCGTTAGTTTAGCAAACAGAGCTCATAATGTCATAATCACTATTAATACCTAAAGCCCTCAGTCTGACCCGTTTCTTTCTCTCTTGAAGTGAGAAATTCAGCAGGAAGATGCGCTTCATCCACAGCTTGCAAGAACTGGCAGAGTTTGTTCCTGTGGCTCAGCTGCAAATCCCAGACTGCATCAGACAGTGAGTTTCCACATCAAGCCACATCAATGCACTGTCTACATATCATTATTTCAAACCTGGACTAAAAAAAAAAAAAGAAAATACATTTTATATATATATATATATATATATATATATATACATACATACATACATACATACATACACATATATATATATATATATATATATATATATTTCACTCTAAATAATTTACAAAAAAACAAATAAATATTCTTTTTTTAAATAAAATAATTATTGCTCATTTTTTATGTAAATTATTTAGAGAGAAATTACCATATATGACAGAGCAAAAGAGGAAGAAATATGTAAGGAAATGATACAAGTTTCACTTAAACATCACATTCACTGGTTTAATTTTTTTTTTTTTTTTTGGTTAAACATTCATAAAATAAATATTTAGTGATCTATTGTTAACAAATACATTTTATAAATAAATCTAATTATTACATTCAAATATATATGCAAAAAAGAAATGTTTTTGATCATTTTAATTTATACATTTATTGAATAAAATTCATTTTATTATTTTAAATAAATGTAAAAAATATACCAGCAAAAGTGATTTGTTTGTGATATGACATTTGTATAATTTACAGGGATTACCCCCTATTTCCCCATCATATCTAGGATTTTTTCTGTGAATAATTTACATTAAATGTGTATTTTATAAATAAATATTATCCATAAATGTAATTATTTATTGTTTCAAATAAATGGAAAATTATATGTTTGAATCTAACTCGTATAATCACCTTGTTATCCCTACCCCAGCTTTTTTTTCTATCAAAAAGTATCCATTGATATTTAAATATTTTATAAATAAAATGTACATTTAATCTGAATTGTTTTCACTAAATAAAAATGCTACCAGTGAAAGTGATGGAGATGATTTGTTTTGCACTGCAGGTATGATGAGCAGATGAACAGGTGAAGGTGTCTGATGGAAAGAGAGCTGAGGTGTACATACTGTACAGACTTCACATTGGGGTGACATGCATGTGGGAATTGGAGCTAGCTGGGATTAAAGGTCAAACTTTAGGGCAAATGCCCTAATGACAGAAAAACAGCTTCCTACCAGATGACTCTTTGATGAAATACAAAAAGACAGTGTTGTCCTTCAGAGAGACGCAGCTGTGTCATGCTGTAAGGTGGGTCAGGAGAGATCTATGAGCAACATGAAAGCCTGTTTGACGTCATTGCATTTAAACTGTTACACAAAAACAGACAAACATTATGTTTCCCAGACTCTAGAAAATGACATAATACACCCTTCACTCTTCATAAAACCTATTATATTTAGGCATGAGAACTACCAAATACTTCTATCAAAACATTTCCTTGTGGTGAACATACCCAAATTATGGTTAATATTAGTTTTAATATTTGCACTAAATGGTTACAAAATCTTGTATGCATGTTATCTGAAACCTGTATGAACCATCATATGTATATGGTTTAAACGCTCTGTTTTTATATAAGTCTGTATTGACTCTATTTTATTAAAATTGTTATATATTCTGTAAAATGCATTGTACTTAAGCATTTAATCATGTGAATGTTTTTAGCACAAATGCACAAACTTTTAATGCAAAATCAGAGAGCTATTACAAACCAAAGTGTGTAATACTGCTCTAAGAAGCCGCATTGTTCAGTTTATACTGTACATACTTGTTACATATATAATCATGCTTGGTTTTCTTTTTGGGAAATGTTCTCTAATATTCAGCTGTTGCTGCTGCTGCCTGTAAAGTAGCCCATTGAATGAGCTTTCATTTAATAGACTCCTATGTGCAAATATTTATACAAGGCCACACTTGAACAACCTGAGCTTTAAAACTGCACATACTACATGTCTTTTCTATGATATTTAAGGAAATAAAGGGTTATATTAAACACCTGCTGTGATTTTATGTTGTGATTTCACTGTTAATTGTAATGAGGAAATAGTGGGAGGGGTTTTTCCTTTTTTTTTTTTTTGCGAGAGAGAGTCGCCATGGAAACATTCCTGCGCCTTTCAGGAAACCGGCTCTGGCAGAGGGAGGAAGTGAGGTAGCTGAAAGGTGAAACATTTTTCTTTATGCATTGAAGTCACAAACAGGAACAGAGCAAGAACTACTGGAAGGTTAAATAACAGGTTCCTGTTGTAATGCTGTATGTGCCAGATGTTGGTTATGCAAGTCAATAATGTTTAGTAGAAGCTAAAGTTCGTGTTGGATTTGTCTAAGCGAATCATTCACTTGACTGAACTACAGAATGGTTATTTAACATAGTACTTTAACAGAAATGATTTTCAGATGCATCAATTGAATTGTTGCCACAAAAATAAATGTATGCATTAGTATTCAATGCAAAAAAATATACATAAATATAAATATATAATTATTTAAAGAAATATTTTAAAAACTGATATTGACTTTTAGTTTGCTTTGAAACTTTGGATATTTTATACCTTGTATTTACAGGTGCATCTCAATAAATTAGAATGTCGTGGAAAAGTTCATTTATTTCAGTAATTCAACTCAAATTGTGAAACTCATGTATTAAATAAATTCAGTGCACACAGACTGAAGTAGTTTAAGTCTTTGGTTCTTTTAATTGTGGTGATTTAGGCTCACATTTAACAAAAACCCACCAATTCACTATCTCAACAAATTAGAATACTTCATAAGACCAATAAAAAAAACATTTTTAGTGAATTGTTGGCCTTCTGGAAAGTATGTTCATTTACTGTATATATACTCAATACTTGGTAGGGGCTCCTTTTGCTTTAATTACTGCCTCAATTCGGCGTGGCATGGAGGTGATCAGTTTGTGTAGCACTACCCGTACTGCGGTATGGAAGCAGGATTTAGCGCGATAGCGGCCTTCAGGTCATCTGCATTGTTGGGTCTGTGTCTCTATCATCTTCTCTTGACAATACCTGGGTCTCTATGGGGTTCGATCTAGCCAGTTGCTGGCCAATCAGCACAACAACAAAACTCAAACTTGCTTTACTTTTTAAAACAATACACCTCTCCTTCCTTCTACCTTGAAGACGACTCCCCTTATTTCGGTCATTGAACCAACTTTTGGTACCTTTGGCAGTGTGGGCAGAGCCCGATCCCTGCTGGAAATGAAATCAACATCCTCCATAAGCTTGTCAGCAGAAGGAAGCGTGAGTGCTCTAAAATTTCAGCCGCTACCTGAGTAGGTGTTTGCGTTGTTCTTGGACTTCAAGCACAGTGGACCAGCACTAGCAGATGACATGGCAGCCCAAATCATCACTGGCTGCACTTCCACCTCAGTTCAAGCAGCATGGATTCTGTGCCTCTCCTCTTCCTCCAGATTCTGGGACCTTGATTTCCTAAGTGAAATGCAAAATTTACTCATCTGAAGAGCTTTGGACCACTGAGCAGCAGTCCAGTTCTTTTCTCTACAGCCCAGGTAAACTTCTAATTGTCTGGTTCAGAAGTGGTTGGTAGCCCTTGTCCTGAAGGCGTTTTGAGCGTGAGTAACTCTTGATTTTGACTCCAACTTCAGTCCATGTGAAGCTCTCACAAGTGTTTGAATCAGCTTTCAGCGGTATTCTCAATCTTGCAGTCATTCCTGTTGCTTGTGCCTTTTCCTACCCAAATTCTTCCCTCCAGTCAACTTTGCATTTAATATGCTTTGATACAACACTCTGTAAACAGCCACACCTTTCAGTAACTAATATCTGAGCACCACCCTCTTTGTGGAGGGCGTCAATGTTCGTCTTCTGGATCATTGCCAGTCAATAATCTTCCTCGTGTATAATTACTAAAGTAAATCTAAAAATATATAACATTGAGTTGTGTAATTGAAACACAAATATAAGCCCTAATATGAATACTGATTTTGGCACCCTCTAAAGCACTCTTAATCATCAGGAAATCATTTCATTGCAAAATGTTTAAACAACAAGTGAGATCTAAAATATATGAAAGTTTCACTTTTTGAAATAACTTACAAGAAAAAATGAACTTTTTCATGACATTCTAATTTATTGAGATGCACCTGTATTATCAAACCAACTTCCCAGGACAAATTTCTCTCTGGAATCTAGTACACTTATTTCCATAAAACTGAGAAAATTATGTCCCTTATGAATTTCTCAATGAGACAATGCTTTAAATGTGGAGACATGTTCAGTAAATATAAGCAACTGAAATATCTCAAAACGTAGACACAACCAGTCCCTGACAGCCTGTTTGACTGTTTTTAAAGCCATTGTGAGAAAAAGGAAATTAAAATGCAATGTGCTCTGTACCGGTCTGAGACCTAAATAATCTTTGTGCCAAAGGTCCATTGTTTGTTTTTGTAGGTGTCTTGCGCAACTTTCACATAGTGTTCCATGAGCTGCTTTACTAATGACTGTTACAGTAGATGTTAAAACATGCTTTAGGGATCAGCTTTGATTTCTTCGCCCATAAAGTTGAGGCTTATGTTTGTACAAATATGCCTGGCAAGAAAAACAAAACACCAAGTTAAGGAACAGCCCTTACTAAAAGCCCTGCATATATTTACAGTAATAAGAAAATCCTGTTTAAATTTGTATTTATTGGATTAGTTTAGAGCATCTAAATAACTGTAAAAGCACCTGTGCACGAAGCTTGTTTCTGTCACAGAATTAAAAAAAAAATAAAAAATTCTGACTTCACAGTTCCTTTTCTTTTTCCTCTCAGTTCTAAGTTTACAGCCTACTTTTTCCTCACAATTCTGAGAAAAAGTAAGAACTGTGAGATAAAAAGTAGGTTGTAAACTTAGAATTCAGAGGGGAAAAAAATAAGGAATTGCGAAGCCAGAATTCTATGGAAGCCCCTTTCTGCAACTGAATAAAATAAAATTTAAAAAGGTAATTGCGACTTTTTTTTTTATACTGGCAATTCTGACTTTTTTTTCTCAGAATTACGAGATATAAACTGGCAATTCTGACTTTTTTCACAGAATTGTGTGATATGAACTTGCAATTGCAAGTTATAAAATCAGAATTGTGATATAAACATGCAATTCTGAGAAATGAAGTCAGAATTGTGTGATATAAACTTGCAGTTCTGAGAACATGTCAGTCTTTTTTCCCCTCAGAACTAGACTATAACTTGAAATTGCAAGTTTATATCTCTCAATTCTGAGAAAAAAGTCAAAGTAAAAAAGTCAAGAATGAGATAAAATTACCTTTTAATTTTTTATTCAGCAGCGGAAACATTCTTCCATAGAATTCTCAGTTTACACCTTGTAATTCTTGACTCTTTTTTTTCAAAATTGAAATGAGTTTCTATTGAAGTCATGCAGACACAATGCAAAGAGCAAAGTAAAACAATTGTTATTTACAGTTAAAAAAAAAAAAATCAGTTTCTTAAAAATTGGTAATATAAACTTGTTAATCAACCTTTTTCAAATGATCTCAAGAGCATTTTTTAAAATACATTTTAGATAATATTACTATGTTTCAGTTAAAAAAACAACAACAGACTGTTCTTTGTACAACTGTATTGTTACAAACCAAAAAGACAACAAAATGATTCATCAACACCATGCCATATGAACAGAAAACTATTACTGCTCCCATTTACTCACAAAATCAATCAGTTTGACTAATAGACTAAAAGATGTTTTTTAAAAAAGTATAGAATAATAAAAAGTATTAAAAACAAAAAGAGCCTAATGAGCGCTTTGCACAAACATGGCTTTAAAGAAACAAGACAAATACTTAAAAAAAAAAAAAAAAAAAATCAGCAAAGAGTCACAAAACCAAAAAGTGAGAAAATCTGCAAGCAACATGTATAATTAAGTTAAGGGAGCTGTTGGGGTCTTTGGCAGAGATGCAAACATCTGCATGTTTCTCTATACTGTCAGCTAAGAATGAAATGCATTTCCACAAAAAAAAATACTCTAAAACATTGGATTTCTAAAGCAACATGCACATTCTGAAAGCTTGATACACACATTTTTTCCTATGACATTTCCTAACAAATTACAGCAAACAATTAAAGTAAATTACAGTTTTGGATCTTGCAAAGCAATGCATTCGAAATAAAACATCACAATTACAAGCAAAAACATTGTGTTTAACATTTCAGCCCAACATTGTGCTACATTGAGCTGCATTCAAAAACAAAGTACAGAGTAAAGAATACAAAGTGAGTGTGTGTAAATCAGTGATTTAATCATGGTGCCGTGTGAGGACTGGAAACAGAGCGTGTGTTTGAGCTGGTGTGGGGTGGAGCTTGATGTGTGAAAGCGAGACTAAATGTGATGTTTAAATGACAAAGGGCAGTGGCTCACTACTGGCAGGAAGCCGCCGTTCAAAGTCTCAACTCAGATACAGCCTTTTCTAATACTTGGGGTTTAAAGGAATAATTCACCTAAAAATAAAAATTATTTACTCAACCCTCATGTCATTTCAAACTTTTTTTTTTTTTTCTTTTTTTACAGCAGAGAATTTTTTGAAGAATTTTCATGCAGAAATTAGTGTCTGTTAGATGCTCTCCAAAAATTCAAATAATAAAAAAAAAAGCACAAAATATAGTCTTCAAAAGTCGTCTCAAGCCGTATTATTATTATTATAGTATTAAATTATTGACTCGATATTCCTCAAGTTAAGAGTTTACTTGAGGGGATGATTATCATTGAATAATGACATAAATTTGGTCTGATCCTCACATAAATCAAATGTATAACTTCAGAAAACTTTGAATATGGACCACCAGTATGGTGCCTTTTGCATTTTTTACAGCTTAAACATTATATCACTACACAATGAGGTTGCATGAAGATTTACCATTTTTTCCACAGGAAAAAAAAAACTAATGTGTTTGGAATGACTTGGTGAATAATTTTTTATTTTTTAACTATTCCTTCAGACTTATAAAGGCCATTATGCATTATTTGTTAATCAAACATGCGGACACAAAAAAGCCATATTTTCATACCATATCCATCTGCTATACACATACCAGAGGGCTTTGTATAATACACCCATTTGTGCAACTGTTAATGACAAGCAGTTGGAGACACTATAATGGTATAGGTGCAGATATACTTCCATTACAAAACAAAAGCGAACACACACTTGCGCACATCCTTATCAATGACAGACTACGACAAACATGCCAGTTATAACTTTGGGAAGGCAGTCAAATAGTCCCCTGTGTTAAAGCGATAAGAGGCTTTCCTCTTCCACAGCAAGCACAGCCAGTGTCTCAAACGCACACGTCACACATTCACACTCTCTCTCACACAATCCGGTCCAAATTTAAAAACAGTCTTAGAGTAGAGGGGGAACAAATGTCTCCTCTGAGACATTCCAGAGGATCCAAAAGATTAAAAACCTGCAGAGGTGGCGCCCATGTTGGTAGCTGCAGCAAGGAGGTTGTCGTTTTTGAGATCAGGATCTGCTCTTTATCTCCTCCTCATTGGTGCAGTGCTGCTAGCTGGACAGGTTCTGCTGAGGACACTCTATGGAGTTCAGGGTAAAAAATAAAAACGCCTGGGGAACAGATGAGGGTCAAACTGAGTGAATGTGAGAGGATGGAGAGGAAGAGGAAGGTGTGTGTGGTTATACTCACAGGTATAGAGGCTATAACAAGCTGTTGCGTCCATTAGCGTGAGGCACTTTGGATCTCATTTGTTCCTGCATCGGGCCAGACTGCAAAAGGAAGTGACACAATTAGGTTATCGCATGGAAAACATGCGGAATTATTAACAATAAGTCTACTTTAACAAACACAACTGTACTTTCAGTAGTACAGTAGGGTTTCCATTTATATGATCTAAGCCTTAAAGTGGTTATAAAGTAAAATTTCAATCTTCAAGTGAGGTAAAATAATCTGATATGCTAGGAAAAAACTAACTTTCAGACTTCAAAACTTCCTCCTGAATCAAACAAAAGAGCATTTATTGAATGTTACTGTTATTAAAGAAGCTTTCAATTATAAGAATAATACACACACACACACAAAGTAAAAAAGGAAAAATTAAAAATCAATAGTAATAGTAATGATGATATTTATAATGATTATATTTATAATATTATTTATATTTAATTATATATAATAACAACATGAATACAACAAATACAATTTAAATGCATAAATAATATAATTTTTGTACTATATACAATAAATACTTTATATAGTAAAAATTACTACTACTACTACTACTACTACTAATAATAATAATAATATCACCATCACCATATTACCATTCATATAATTATTTTTTAATTATTACTTTTAAATTTACTTTTTTAAATTATAATAACATAAAACAACAAATAACTATTTATTAATAATAAATGTTATTAATATAATAACAACAACAACAAGCAAATTAAATATAATTTTAGTACTGTATACAATAAATACTTTATATAGTAAAAATACTACTACTACTACTAATAATAAACATCATCACCATATTACCATTACTATAATTTTTTAATCATTACATTTAAATTATAATAACAACATAACACAACAACAACAACTAACTATTTATTAATAATAAATGTTATTAATATAATAATAATAATAATAATAATAATAATAATAAAACAATATGCAGTATACAGTATACAATATAATTTTAGTACTGTATACAATAAATATGTTATATAGCAAAAATTACTACTACTACTACTACTACTACTACTAACAATGATATCATTAATTTTACTATAATTATTTTTACTCATTACTTTTATAACAACAACAACAACAACAACAACACAATTTGAATATTAAGGAGTGTAATGTCTGCAAATGAAGCTTTTTTATATGGCATTGTGTTCATTAAATAGAAAGACTGGATTGCTGCATGATGTATAAACAGCAAAATAAATTCACACTTCAAGAGGTGGAGCTGAAAAGAAAAACCTACATCCTTCATGCAACAACAAGCCTGTTTCACACACACAGAGCTCTTCACAGAGTCACACCCATTGTTACATCATGTGCATCTCACAGCAGAAGAGGAGGAAGTCCATTTCACTGGGTCATTCTATACATAATTTCCCAGCACGACACAAAAGAACAGAACCACAAGGGAAAATCCAGCGGGTCAGTCACCTGTGTTCATCACATGGACTATAAAAGGCTGATATCAACCAATACCGCTTATCGCAGGAAGTTTCAGCTATCAGTTCTGTATTGTTAACAGGTCCAGCTTTTGCTTTGATAAAACTACTAAAGCCGCCATTGACAAAAAAAGCTAATTTCTTAAGAGGTGCTGACTTCACTAAGAGCTGTACATTTTGCAAAACACACATGAAGCTATAGATTGCCATTTAAAAATCAATCAGTGACCACTGGAAAGACCCTGACGAACATTTCCTCATTTAAAGAGCTCTATTCTGTCCCTGATGGGCCTCCTGCCAACATTCCTCTGAGCAAGTTGCAGTCTGCTTGATTCTGCCCAGGTATTCAGTCCCTCCGTGAGCTGCAGGATTAGGTAACGCCTCACCTTCTTGTTTGACAACACAACAGCCCAATGAACATGAGTTAAAGCAGCACACGAGCCACACTTCAGAATCACATCTTACACATGCAGCATGTCTACCTTATTCAAACACGTATTTGATTTGTGGATTAAACATTGAAATTAATAAATTATAAATTACAACCAATTATTATAATATATATTTTAATAAATGTATAGTCTTGAAATTTAAGATGTCTTTATATAATAGTATTTTTTTTTTTACAAATTAAAATTGGAAATATTATTGCTCCCAAGCCTTATTTTATTTATTTATTATTATTTAAAAATAATTATCATCATAAAAACAGACTGTAAAATGTGGCCGCACAGGTTGACAACTTAATCAGGGAACTTTTAACATTCACGTCAAGCATTTAAAGGGATAGTTCAGCCAAAAATGAAAATTCTGTCATTAATTACTCACCCTCATGTCATTCCAAACATGTAAGACTTTCGTTCATCTTCAGAACACAAATTAAGATATTTTTGATGAAATCCAAGAGCTTTCTGACTCTGCATAGACAGCAAGGGAACTACCATGTTCAAGGTCCAGAAAGGCAGTAAATAGTCCATTAAAATAGTCCATGTGACATCAGTAGTTCAACCTTAATTTTATGAAGCTACAAGAATACTTTTTGTGAACAAAGAAAACAAAAATAACAACTTTATTAAACTTCTCTTGCAGGGTCAGAAAGCTCTTGTATTTCATCAAAAATATCTTAATTTGTGTTTTGGAGATGAACGAAGGTCTTACGGGTTTGGAACTACATGAAAGTGAGTAATTAATGACAGACTTTTCATTTTTGGGTGAACTATCCCTTTAAACTTGACTTGTTCAGACAACTGGCAGTTCCAGCAGATTTGAGGGCAAAACCGAAAGGGAAAGAGGGCAAAGGAAAAACAACAGGGATTTCCAAAAGGTCTGGTAGTGGGTGCCAGGTATATCTTTACAAAAAAATCCCAGCAACCCTCTTTGCATTTTTAATGTGTCCCTGTGACAATCCGATATTACCCAGAGGTTTAGTAAAGAATGCATGCAGAAGCATTTGTTCTGTCATTGTAAATTAATTATAGCCATGCCATAAACATTTAAATGAAAGAGTCCCACTGTACCATCATAATAAAACATGTCTTACCGGCTGCATGCCATCTGCCATTTCACCAGAGCCTATGTGTGTCAGATGGACAAAGTTTGTGGGCTCTCCGATCATGCTACGGTCAATTCTCCTCCGTTTCTTCTTCTGTGAACATAGAGGTTAAATTAACAAAAGATACAAAGCACTTGATTGGCAGACAGGTGAAACAGCATGACGTAAACCAAAGGTGTTGAAAATGTAAGTGTAGTGAGTGAGCTCAAAGAAGCCCGACATCTGACCATACTAAGACCACACCAGAGCCTGGGTGATATTACAGTAATGTTTCCTTATGGAATCTATTCCTGGATACATCCTGAAGATGAGCAGGATTCATTGAGTTCATAAAATCCCCAACTGTTAGACAGTTTACAGTTTCTTTTCTTTGTTTCCCATAACTATGCAGCAGAGTTAGTCAGAGATTATATAAGTAAATCTAAAAAAAAACCTTGTATCAACAACCAGAATAATTATTTGATGAGATCATGTGCCATAGCAGGGGTGTTGGCATACAAGCCATTACTTGTCTGGCCAGAGTGAACAAAGTGCATTTTACACAACATACAGCACTGGATTTACATGATCAATTATCAAATATATCTTCTAGACTTATCTGAAATCTCACACTACAGTTTTTGAAACAGACCAGAGTTTGTTTGATGTCAGTGTTCAGATCATTTGGTTGGTGTTAAAGTTATTACCATGAAATATAATAATAATAATAATTTTTAATGTCAAGATTATTACATAGTTATTTCTTTCTAAATAATAGCTATTAGCTTTCTAATTAAATAATCATCCATAAGAAAAATCTAATGAAAACTATGAGGTACAATTTTACCTAAAACAAGACTAGAAATATTTCTTTGTAATTTATGTATGATGTTAAAAATAATTATAATTTAACATTATTATTATATAAATAGTTATTTCTAAATATCTGTAACATTCTTTCTATTTAAAACAATTAGTCAATACGGCAAATCTCTTGGGCACTTTGAGGTACTATTTGAGGATAAAAAGTTTTTTAGTTTATGTATAATAATAATAATTACTATTCATATTGTTTTTATTATTTCCTATTGTTGTTAAACTATGAACCTTTTATTTCTTTCATTCAAGATTTTACCTCAGTCAATGTTCATTAGACGTATTTCCATTAATTATTAATTAAAAAAATAATATATATATATATATATATATATATATATATATATATATAGTTAGATAGATATATTAAAGAAAGAAAGAACTCTTTGTATTTTTCTGCTCTGGACCAAGCAATTGAGTTTGAAAACAGTTACAAGTTAAATTTAGTTTTTCAAATGCAACATCTCTTATGTAACTCCAGACATCCTTGAAGGTGTTTACTTTCATAATCTTTGTATATAGTCAATGGCCCATATCATAGCAAACCCTTGGCACATGCTTTAGTCCTTATCACTTTCTCTGATGTACAGAGACACTTTAAACGTAATCATTTTATCTAAATCAGTTGAAGAAAATTTCACTTGCACTGGGATGTAGCATTGGTCTGTTACAGATGCCCACTGCTGTCTGACCTCACCCCCCACCCAACAATAGAACAAACAAGGACCTAAAAATAAAAAGAGGAAGGAGGGAGGAAAAGAATGAGCACTCCCAGCTCAGAGGAGCCAGCTTCCCTTCAGAACCCCCTGTCATTGTTACAGGAGACCATGGTAAACCTGGGTCACTCATCAGTGGCTCAGAACCTCAATCCAGATAAAAACAAACTGACTAATAAAGACTGAATTAAACCACTAATTGGACAAATATGCAAAGCTATTCTAGAAACATGATTCTTTTACTTACAGGAATATTAAAGGGAAAGTCCACCCCAAAATAAATTTTTGCTATCATTTAGCAAACTCTGACTTCCTTTTGCTCATGCAGTACAAAAGGAGATGTTTAGCAGAATGTCTGAATGTCCAAACCTGCGCTTTTCCAATGAAATGAAAGTAGACCGCCAGGGACTGTTATGCGCCAAAAAGGATCATAAAAGCGCCATAAAGAGATCCATATGACCCATGCTCTGTATTCAAAGTCTTTAAAAGCAATACAGTTGATTTATGTGAGGAACAGACTGATATTTAAGTCACTATTCAAATAAAACTTGCCACATCATGATCAAGATGTGCAAGAAGCAGTAACTTTTGAGGTCAAACCTGGTACGCCGCATTTTGTGGGGCCACATTTGAATATGCACAACCATGAATGAGATTTGAGAGCTAAAAAAAAAAACATTTTTAGACAATAGCAACTTTTAGCAATCATATGGCTTTAGAAAACTTACAGTATGTGTAATACAGTATAGGAAGATGTAGTATGTGAGTCATATGCAGTATTTTTATTGTGCTTTTCTTTGTTTTGGTGACTGACAGATGGTAGTCACTATTTTCATTGTATGAAGTTGAAGAGTCAACATGTTAAACTTCTCTTTTTGTGTTCCACTTAAGAAAGTCAGTCATACAGGTTTGGAACAACATGAGGGGGAGCTTGGGTGAACTTTAAAAAAAGAATATCACATGATGCATACTGTTCAAAAGTTTGGGGTCGGTAAAATTATTTTATTTTATTTTAAGTTTCTTATGCTCACCATTACCAAGGCTACAATTATTTGATCAAAAACGCAGTAAAAACAGTAATATTGTGAAATATTATTACAATTTGAAACAACTATTTTGCATTTTAAAGCATTTTGAATTTTTATTTATTTCTTCGATGGCAAAGCTGAATTTTCAGCAGCCATTACTCCAGTCTTCAGTGTCACATGATCCTTCAGAAATGATTTTAATATGCTGACTTTATGCTCCAGAAACATTTCTTATTATTAACAAATGTCAGAAACAGTTGTGCTCCTTAATTTGTGGAAACCTTTTTTTTCCTGGATTTTTTAATGAACAGAAAGTTGAAAGAATAGTATTTATTTGAAATAGATGTGCAACATTATAAATATCCTTAATGTTGTGTTTGATCAATTTAACTTATTCTTTTTTTTATCTTACTGACCCCAAACTTTTGAAATGTAGTGTATATTCTTGATAAAAATCAAATATGCATGTGTGGTCACATTTATCAGACTTCCCTCACATGCAAAGTGGTTTGGGTCCATACCTCTACACGTTCACCCGTTCAATGACAGAGCATTCTTTGTCCATCTGTGTTTCACGTCTGGTTTCACTCTCAAAAACACATTTGCAAACTCCTGACAAACTCCTAAGACTATCTGGGTCACATTCACATCAGCTGAAAGGTTTCTTTTCTGCCCTAGACCAGCATGAGTCATTCTTCGCGTGATTAGCAAACACAAAACTCGCATGAGCCATGGGGAATGCCTAATTGATGAAATTAGTCCAGATGTTGTTCTCAAAAGAAGCCTGATATCACAGTACCTGTGATTCATGTAGATTCCTGAAAACTTGGTTTTACTGTATTAAAATGCCTTATGATGGAAGCCTGGGAAATAAAACTATAAATCTCTCCAAATGAGACACTTACCGGAGGAGGTTTGGCTACCACGCAGCAGCCGATCTTATGCCAGAATGCACTCATCTCCGGCATACACCGGTTGGATTCCCCCCTCTCTCTCGCCACCCTGCAGGCTGTTTAGAGACAAGATAGAGAGAGAATCTAATCCTCAACACTCAGCGATAAAAGCCGTGGCTCGTCCAATACCCTCCGTTCTGATCACTGACAGAATCCTTGTTGATGTCTTTGCTTTAAGTATATATACACAAAACCCCTTATTCCCTCAGTTATTCTGGGCCCCTGATTTCCAGTTGATTCTGTGGGACTGTGGATATATGAGGCAGAGCTGTTACAGTCGAATCTGTTCAATGAAAGAAAGAAAAAAAAAAAAAAAGAACTTTTAATGAAGTAGACCTGAATCCATCATACAAGAACACCATACATTTAACATACTACATACAAAACAGTAAATGACACTGATTACGAATGATGCAAATCTTAAATTAAAGAAACATCCTACCATTTCTTGTCATTTCTTTCTTTGGCACTAATATATATATAATATGGGATTACTATATTCATTTACCTCTTTCAGTGAATTTAAATCAAAGCTTAAAACATATTTAATCAACACTATCACTAAATAGCATCATGTATTTGTCCCATATGTATTCTTTTCTACGTCTTTTTTACTTAATTTGTGTTGTATGCAACTGCATTATTTGTAACTGGATTGGGCAAATGTCCAATGTCTACTTAATTGTTGCTTTGTAATGAGTATTTATTGTATTGGTGTACTTTGTAAAGCATCCTTGAGCCTGGGAAAGGCGATATTTAAATTAAACATTATGATTATTATTAACAACATGATAGCACTCCAATTAACTTCAAAAAACAGCTTGTAAAAGAAAAAGTATTATAGCAGTACCATCATGCCCTGATATGATATTACCATATACTTTGAAACTTTGACATACTTTGAAAATTGTGCTGAATGATTCAAATATTCATGTTGGTATTAACATGGTACCCCAATGGTATCCCATATCAAAAACGAAGTAGCACCATGGTAGTTTTTAATAAATAAGTAAGAAATATTAACACAAACTAATCTTTGAGCTGAGCTCCCTAACTAGACAGTAGTGGTTCTTTATGCTGTCTAGGAAGGCAGGTCATTAGTTTAAGACAGCCGCTTTCTTGGGCACTGAGTACACTTTATAGTGCTAAACCGTTACAACTAAAGGAAATACATGGAAACCCAGTGTAATAAGCAACAAACCCGTTAACACTGACAGTTACTAAAACACACCTAGAATGATATCAGTAAACGAGTAAACACGGTTTACAAACGTTACAAATAAACAAACCACTCAGCCGAAAGCAGAAAAAACAAACAGCCTAGAGGAAGTTTCAGGAAAACAATAAAACACTGTGTAAAAGTTTCGAAAGTTGTTTTTTCCTCTCCTCAACTAGTTTTAACTCGCAGCACCTCGATGATTAAGTTGTCAGAGAGTCATCCGGCTGAAGTTAACTTGACTATCAGCGTCCATCGCTTATCTTTCTCGTCTTTATTACTCAAGCACACAGGCAGGCGCTGGTCCTATTCAAACTCAACTATAACTGAAAGTTTGGCACAACAACCCGGCTCGACCGATCCCGGGCCAAGTTAGCGGCTCAAATGAATTAATGAAGTTCAATCGAGACTCGAAAAAGTTATTTTATTTTCTAGCATAAATTAAAATAGAAAGAAAAACGTTACCTTAGATGAAAACGAGAGCCCCAGTGAGCGGCTGGAGTGAAGCAACTCTTATGTGGAGAGCTGAGGGTGGAAATGACTCTGTTTCCCAGATCACTGAGGTGTGGTTGAAGTTTCCCCCATTAATATGAGGAAATACTTCAATCCAGAGACCATCAGCGCCACCAACGGGCTGCAGATATATACTATATACTTGTGTATACATGCAACAAAAAGTCTATTTCTTTAAGATTTCTTCAACTTTTTATTTTATTCCATTTAAATCTCACTCTTTGGGACAAAATTGCTGAGATTACTCAGTTTTCCAATTGTCAAGATTTGAAAGAAAATCTGTGCACTTTTGCTCTCAATCGTGTATTAAACATAATGCAGTGTGTCACATTTGGGATTTTTTTTTTTTTTTTTTTGCCATTATAATGTTTGTACTGATGAAAAACAATAGCATAAAATATATTTTAATGAATAATATGTTATATTCATTAAAATATATGTTTAAGCTGCTTTTTTTCCAGGAATATAAATATTATAATGTAAAAAAGCAAAAATGCACATAACCGATTAAGTGATTTTTAATCTTGAACTTTGGGAAATTCAGCAATCTCAGCAGTCCTATCCTAAATAAAATAGTAAAATAACAAGTTGAAGGAAATGTATTTGCATAAACCTCTTCATTTTCAAAAGCAGAAACTGGATTAGCTACATTTTTCTTTTGGTGTAAGGATCTCGTCATATGTACTAGTTATGTATTAGGGGGCGCTACTAACGCCTCAACTTTTAAACACAACCAAAGAGGAACCAATCAAATATTTCTACTTCCGGAACCGTTCGTGCGCCATCTTTGACGACAAATAGCCCATCTATGTTATTTTTGTTTCCAAAAAGTATCGAAAAGTATGATAGAACACTAAATCGCATTATATAACCGAAGCATACGCCTGGTCTTTACCGTATCTAACGTGCTATAATACAGTAAAAGCCTTCGGGAAACATTTTTGGCGAGGTGAGCACCAGAAGTTTTGCTTTATTCTGTTTACTAGCAACTGACTGCATGAGTTTGATGTACTGTCATTAAAAGAGATTTTAATTACATATTTTATATGGTATGGGCGATATAGTAACTGTAGACGATTACATGACAATACGAGGAGTTGTTTTAAGACAACTTACTCCAACTTCTTGTAAACATAAATTTGCACTTTAAGTCATATGTTCTTTATTTGTCAGATTATTAGCCTGCTCTTAAAAAAAATAGTCAGAAAAAATATACTGTATATATTACGAAAATCTCGTTAAAAATTACCATTAAGGTAACGATATTAATGATGTTCTTATGATATAAAAATCAAGCTGTTTTTTAAATAGAAACGCTATATAATTGACAGTAAACCTGACTGAAAGTTTGTGAAAATGTCCGTCCAGCCACACAGTAATATTGTCAACAAAAGCATGGAACCAGCTTCCCCCGGAACTTGCCTTATTATAAAATGATGACTATTTCCCGTTCTGTCACTGATAATGAATTATGTCGAAGATTAATGTACACATCTGTTTCCTGGCACTTAAAACACTTGATTGTTATAGAATAAAGTCTTATGACTAACGACAGTGTGATTCAGCATATAGTTTGTATATATGGAAACCATCTTTTGGGCATTTTCTTTGAAAAACTGCACCAAGTTAAACACCCCATGAATGTAAACAGGTGGTTGTCAAGAAATAAAGTAACATTTCATTATCAACTATATTCTGATGCGTCAAACCTTATTTGTATGATTAGATGTCGCTTGTGGATTTGGGAAAGCGTTTGTTGGAGGCAGCACGCAAAGGACAGGATGATGAAGTGAGGTCACTTATGGCCAATGGAGCTCCTTTTACTACAGATTGGGTGAGTTGTATTTGCTGCTCGTTGCTTATTGTCTGCAATTTAAAATGTACATTTTATTGTAACATTACAATGGTAATATGTTTTAGCTGGGAACCTCACCGCTTCATTTAGCAGCACAATACGGGCACTACTCCACCGCTGAGGTGCTTCTCCGTGCCGGAGTGAGTAGAGATGCCCGGACTAAAGTCGATCGAACCCCCCTCCACATGGCTGCGGCTGAGGGCCACTCAAGCATTGTTGAATTATTGGTTAAGGTATTAACTGATGAAAGCAGAATAGTATTAGTTTTTTTAGATTTTGACTTGTAGTTGAGATATTATATCTGTTATATCTGGGACAGAGTGGAGCAGACATCAATGCCAAAGACATGCTGAAAATGACTGCCCTGCACTGGGCTACGGAATATGGGCACAGGGGAGTCGTGGACCTGTTGATCAAATATGGCGCTGATACTCACGCCCTCAGCAAGTTCGACAAGACGCCTTTTAACATTGCGGTGGACCGAGGAAACACTGAGCTGATGCTATTGTTACAGGTAAAAATGAGACTGCATTTTAATAATGTGTTGATTATCAGATATCAAGACAATGTAAAATTTACCAACTGTTGTGTATTTAAAGATGTTTTTAGGCAAAATCATCAATAACTTGATGGTGTGTTTGTTATTCTAGGAGGGAATGCAGAACCAAGTGAACATGAATCCAGAGAGGACTATCTTAAGCAGCACGTCACCTTCCACCGCCAGCCCCCAGTTCATCATCTCCTCCTCTGGAGTGGTCAATCTCTCTGATATTGTTCTCACTAATGCTAAGGCTAACACAGGTATGAGTTTCAGTACAGTTTGTTTCCATGCTTGTTAATAATGAGTGAATGACACAAATATCTGAGATGAAATTCTGTTTTACATCATTTTTATAAAAAAAAAAAAAAAAAAAAAAATTTTTGTCCCTATTACAAAGGCTGTGGCAGCCTGTTCTCTCCATCTGCCGTGTCAAAAATCATATATTTTTTTCTCTTAGTATATTTAATTTGTTTCGTCAACGCGTAGAGTTTTCCAGATACACTACCATTCAGAAGACTGGGGTCAGTAAGATTTTTTGAAAAAAATTAATACTTTTTCAACAAGGAACTTTACATTGATCAAAACTGACAGTAAAGACATTTATAATGTTACAAAAAAAATATTAACTTTCTATTCATTAAGCAATCCTTAAAAAAAGTTTACACAAATTTTAAGCAGCACAACTGTTTTCAACATTGATTATAATAACTTATTTCTTGAGAACAAGATCAGCATATTCTATAAATTTCAGAAAGATCATGTGACACTGAAGATGTAAAGACTGCTGAATATTCAGCTTTGCCATCATAGGAATTAACATTTAAAGTCCCCCTATGGTGAAAATCAAGTTTTTTTATATTGTTTATTTGTCTGTGTGGTGTTTTTAATATGCTTTTAGACAAACCATGTGCCAATCCATGTATCAACATCATTGCTGAGTATTTTCTCCTTAAAACTTTAGTTTGCCAATGGCATTCACAAACGCGGTTTGAAACAGCCCTTTTTTTGTCTAGGTCACAAAATTCAATTACCAATCACGTCAAGGGATCCTATCATTAGCATATCATTAACTGTGCTGCAAAGCAGGGGGTCTAGTGAGTTTTATCAGTGACTATCCGTGTACGAACCAGTGCAAACAGATAATGTTACCTCACGAAGTTAGCCATCAGTCTCCTTGCTTATGTTGAGCATACAAGCTTATTTCTGTGGATTAAACCAATATTTCCATTTGCCATTGCCATTGTATCGGGTTTACTACAGTTCAGTAGTGGATCAGGAGGTCCTGGTTCACGGCTGGCTGGTGTGTGACTGAGTGGAGGCGGGGGTAATTTGCATATTCATAGATCCGCATATAGTAAATGAAGCAAGAGTGTAGAGTTACAGTCAAGCTATTTTAAGGTATGAGAAAATTATTTTCACAAGAAAAAACATTTAAATATGTCATTTTGATGATCAAAGCTGAGTTTTAAAGGATAACATGTTTAACTACAGGGGGGACTTTAAATATATATATAAATATACAATAATAAAATAACATTTTGAAATTGAAAAGTCATTTTAAATTGTAATATTTCACAATAATACAGTTTTTACTTTACTAGCTTTGGTGAGCATAAGAGACTTCTTTCAGCAATGTTAAAAATCATCCTTAAACTGATCAAAAAACACATGATTTAAAAAAAAAAGAGTTGCAACGTTTCTTTAGCAGGTTTGCGTGACTTTTTCATAATTCATAACTGATTTCAAATCAGTTATGAATTATGAATCGCAGTTCATAACAAGTACCAGCCAGCTGGCATTTTATTTATCCACTAAAGCCAATTTTTCTTGCATTTTGTGCTCGTTGAATGTTTCGCAGCAGTTTTATTTAACATTTATTTGAACTGGATGCACATAGAGAAATGTGCATTATGTGTAATATTTGTGTATTTCTCTTTTATAAACAAACTGCTGCTATATCCCAGCAGGAGGTGCAGAGAGTGTGATTGCTGCTGATTCGGTAGATTCTGCCATCCAGCATCTCGTAGGGGAAGATGGCCAGAGAGTCATCACTATAGTAACCGACCAACAGGGAAATCTGCAGACTGGCAACTTGGGACAGAAATTCTTTGTCACAATGCAGGGGCAGCAAAGTGAGTAGATTGCTAGTTTACAGACTTTGATGCAGTATTTATATTCCAACATGCCTATATATTTTTAGTGGTTGCAGTGCCAGCGGGTCAGATTGCAGAAGAAATCATAACAGAGGACACCAAACCAGTTCCAACACGGAAGCGGAAATTTGAATCAACCGTCAACCACACGGATGTCAAACATAAGGTCTGATGAGCAGAGATTCCTATTTAAATCTTACTTTTAGGAATGCAAAATCAATTTGAAAGTTAACTGTGTGGAGTTTTGTATAGGAGCCCACTGAAAAGGACAGTCGGGAACTACTGGAACAGCAACTAAAAGAAGCAAACAGAAAAGCCCAGGAATACAAACAGCAGTTACTAAGAAAGGAACAGGAAGCTGAGCAGTACAGGCTTAAACTAGAGGCCATTGCCAACGGGCAGACCAATGGCACCAGCACGGAGCCCCAAGAGGAAGTGGTGCTCCAGGAAGAGGAAGAGGAGGAGGTGGTTGGTGAAGAGGAAGTTGTCATGTTGCCAGAAGGGGCCATCATCATTAAAGAGGAGCCCCTTGACTCAACGGCAGGAGAAACAGTAACATTAGTAGAGGCCGCAGATATCACAGCCACCCCCGAGGGCACGCCATAGCAGTGAACCCAAAGACTCAAACACTCAGGAATTACATACACTCTTCTAGTCTGTGTGCCTGGAGTGTGATGTTGTATTTATTTATTGTAAATCATAACCTTTTGTTTTTATCCTTTTTTTTTTTACTCATAGCATTCAGTTTCTGTACAAACCTCTACAAAGATGTAGCATGAGTTATATTTAGGTGGCCACAACGATGCTGAGCTGCTCCGAATCGGAAGACCAGGTGTGTCTTTTAACATACAGCAGTGCAAGTTATGGAAGTTTTAGTGATAATGCTTATCAGTCAAGCCCCTTTATGCACCTTGAATCCATACTATACTGTTAGTATGCACCATAGTGTACTTAAAGGAACATTCTGGGTTCAGTACATACCATTTTGACTCATCCCTTTAGTTTTTTTTTTTTTTTTTAAATGCAAGTTGTGGTTATAGTAATGCACTTTCGATAAAAATACACCTGGAGGTTTTAAAAACATAAAGTGAAGCTGATATTTTTGTTAAATCACCTGCATTAATGAATCAGTAAGAAATGTATTATTTGAGATGCAAAATCTGCCTTTTTAAAAGATTTTCAAGGTCAGCGAACGCTGAAAATATTGTGCAAAAATTTCTCGGTTTGCTAGCTGAATGTTTATTGCCTGGTCCAGTGTTGTGCTTTATTATAACCAGAATTTTTGTTTTTCAAAAAAAAAACTGAAGGTCAAGCCAAAATTGTAATTGCAAATGCTGTCTGTAGAGATTAACTTGAACTTGGAACATTCCTAAAATAGTGACATAAGATTTAGAATGAAGGTTAACAGTATATCATATAAAGAACAATACTAGACATTATTCAGCTTTGTGTAACATTGACCTGCTCCTGCAGTGTGAGGCATGTTTTAGTGATGCATTCGGCATGGGGTGGTGTGATAATCAAAGTAGCTATGTATTTACTTAGTAAACAGACTCTTTCATGTATTATAATACTTTTAGCTGTTTATAAAGATAATTTACTCCATTCAGAGTACAAGAATGAGCAATGGTTGTTTCACTTTTTTTTAATCTACATCATTTCTTTTGTTCTGTTAGACACTAAATCACGATTTGCATTTCAGTGTTTTGTGAAGTATGCAGCGTCTTTGCTTGCATTTCATGCTTGCATTTCATGGTTTGGTCCATGTGCCTGTTTTGAATTTCCCTGTAAGATTTCCCTGCTGCTTTGTTTAAAGACGCTGGCAGCTTTTACAGTCAGTCCTTCAGTGAAGTTACATCATCAGTTGTGTTCAGTCTTTGTATGTCAAGTTTTAAAATGTGAATGAAATTTTATGGAACTAGACCTCAAAAGTTCTAAGAATTTTCTTTGCATAGAAAAAATGTTTTGCATTATCTTTGACATGTTTTCCAGGTACACAGCTGATGATTAACATTCCATGAACTGAATTTCAAGGGCTTGCATTACCATTGCTGTGCAAAACTTATTTGAAAATGTAGAGCTTTCTTCCAACTAAACCCATGAATATTAAGATTTTAGAGGACATTGTACTATTTATTGAATGGGTGATTCATTTGGTCAAGACAATGTTTTCCCCTTACGTTTTTCTCGCTTTTTATGTATTTAGAATTTCTGTTGTATAGAATGTCATCAGCTTGTGCTTTATAGGTAAAAACATTGATAATCTGTTGAAATTAGTTTTAGGCCTAAAGCAAGTTATGTTTACACTTTTGTTGTAAAGTTTAACAGCAGAATTGTTGTATTTCAGTGTGTTGGAAGCAAATGCTTAGAGTTCTAACTAAAAGCAGACCCAAGCACATGATGCATAACAAAGATCAGAACAGTTTGTCCCTGAGTTTTCTTGTTTGTATATTTTTTACATATATTTTTGTAATGAAACCATGAAACACTATCTGGGCCTGTCTTTAGTGCACTTGCAGCTACGTTTTTATCTCTGGTCAAAATAAATATTTTTAAGAGTTGGTATATCTACCAGTTTTTTTTAAAGGAATAATAATAATAAAAAAAACCATTAAAATATTATTTCACTGATTTGAAAAAAAAAAAAAAAAAAAATCCTCACGAGTTACTCTACCAAAACGCGTTTTCAGAAAGATTGTCTTCATGTGGCTTCCGTACCCACGTTGACTAGCATAATAGGCACACGTGAAATCTTCATATTTGTGAATATTTTAAAAGAAAATGATGCAATTGCAGACGATGCAGGTACATTATTATTATTATTTTAATGTTCTCTTTCCGATACTCTGAATGCTTGGGCAACGCTAATATTAATTTAGCATGCTAACTGCGCTACATATACACAGGAATGTATGCACTTTAAATCTAAATGGTTTGCTTTCATTTACAATCGTGTTTTTTTAAACAGCATGAGAAATACTGAAGATCTGTAGAAATAGAGAGGAGACAGCAGCATATCCCGCTCAACTGTTGTCAAGTTCATCTCTGTCTCACAACCATGCTTCCAGAATTGAACAGTATTCTCAATTCCACTCCAGACAGTTTCAGATCGGTAATTACATGTCTTTACAAGCTTGATGTAACTTACTAAATGTAACAGACTCTAACCGACGTTCTCTGTACTTGTAGAGTGACTTTATCCTAGTGTCAGACAGACGAGCTGATGCATCATTCCTCATTCATCACTATCTGTCATTCTATTTACGTGGTAAGTGACCTATTGTTTATAGTGCGTAAATTTTATGTATAATTATATATTATTTACTTACTTACTATTTTAAATATACTAAACTTGTATATTTCCAGCTGGCTGTAAGGTGTGTTTTCTGGGTCTTGTGCAGTCCTTCAGTCACTACAGTGCTGTTGGTCAGAGGCTAGTAAGTTAACATCAACTTGCTCTATTTAGACCTTTTTTTTTAATTAAACATTGTGTTGATGACATTTATATATCTTGATCGTAGTGTTTTTGTGTAGGGAGTGAGTCTGGCCCAGGCAAGAGAGAAAGGCCAGCTCGTGTTTCTTGAAGGACTGAAGGATTCTATTGGAGTTTTATTACAGGAGGACACCAGTCAAGAGACACAACCTTTGAGTCATCTCAGGCATGTATAGTATGTTATGAAAATCTAGTTTAACTACATTTTAGCTTTATTCCTTCGTCTTATAATGTTATGACAGATATATAAAGAAAAAATGTGTTTTGCCATTTAGTTTTTTTGTTTTTCTAGGTCCCCAGGTGCTGGACTGGAAGGTCTGTTCAGATTTGTGGAACGTTCTGTGTGTCAGAGTGGAGATGGTGATGCCGGTGAATCATGGGGTCCTCCAGTGTTACTCATAGATGATCTCAGTGTGCTTCTGAGTTTAGGTGTTAGTGTTGGAGCAATACTAGATTTTACTCTCTCCTGCCAAGCCACTGTGTGCTCTGAGTTACAGGTGAGTCAGTGTTTTTGGTTCAGTGCCTGGAATAACGCCAGATGCAGTTGGTTTTGCACTGTATTATGATATATTAACTATAAATGTCTAATGATATCCAGGGAAATGTGGTTATTCTGGTGAGATGTGAGGAGGAGGATGCAGATGATGATGAAGAGGGATCAAACCTGCTCCAGAGGGGACTAGTTCATCAGTGTAACTTGGCTTTACATGTAGAGGGGTTACCCACGGGCTACTGCAGAGACATACATGGACAGGTCTGATTTCATGTTAAAGTTCATTGTTACTCTGTAATAAATGGCTCTGAATTAAGCTGACATTTTTATGTTTTTTAGATGGAGGTTTGGTGGCGACAGAGAGGAGAGACCATCTACAACCAACGAAAAATATTTCACTTTAAAGTCCATGATAAAGGAGCATTGTTTTTCGCTCCAGGGACTTCTAGTGCTGTTCTCTAAGTTTTCAAATGAATATAAGTTTTCACATTGAATCTCTTACTGAAATAATGTCATTATTTAGTTTGTTTTGTATAAATACATATATTTAATACATCACCAGTTGCTGCTGATTTGTTCACTTGTTTGCATTACTTGCTGAGAAAACTTAGTGTACTAATATAATGGGTGCTTGTAAAAGTACCAGCATGTACAACTGTACATCAAGAGCTGGAACAATGATGCTAGTTGATGTCGTTGTTTAAAGTGACACAAAAACAAAGAAGAGCTCAAGGAAAATCCATACTTAGGTTGGGAATATTTGAACATAATATTTGATTTCTCACTGAATGAAAGCTAAAATACAAGTTCACCATATGTGTGAAGACAAATTCTTCTCCCTTGAGGAAACCATTAGAATCTTATCACATGATAGTTTCTTAAAATTACATTATGAGATTCTCTGTAGGATAAACAGTGGTTTATCTATAAAAGAACTTGTAATAAATACTTTAAGAGTGTTTGTAGATTGTAAAGGTATTAAGCGTATCCTGCACAGTCGCTTATGTAAAGTTGTCACACAGGGCGCTGTGGTGCTTTTGTTGATTGTAACAAGCCAGTATTGTGATAAAAACACTCCCTTTATGTGATACATTATGATTCATTTTCCGAGAATCGGTTCTTTCGAACAGTTCGGTTCATGGCTCATTACAAATCGGACATGTTATACCAAAGAAGGGACTTTGGTAAAACATGGTGTATGGAAAGCCGTTTTAGCATTTAATCTATAAGCTGTACTAGTATCTATTTTCATGCTACTAGTACTTATTTTTTAGATACTAGTATCTTTTCCATTAAGTACTAGTACTTATTCATTAGGTACTAGTGCTTATTCTTTAG
>JAFVLL020008381.1:0-20216 GCA_021397915.2 Tor tambroides
AGTACGGTGTGCTGTGTGCTGTGAGAGTCCATGTGGTGAGTGGGTGACCTCTGGTGGTGATTGTCCGGAATGGCATGGACCCGATTCGTGACAAAGGCTTATAAAGAGTTTCAGATGGGATTCAGCTGTGTAATCAGTGCAATGTGTGATTGGTGACAGCTGTGATCAGTGCAATGGATGATGGGTATTGCAGTCCAGTGATGTGTGGTGTGAGAGTCAATGTGGTGAGCGGGTGACCTCTGGTGGTGAGTGAACAGAAGGGCATGGACCGGATTCATGACAGATCACTTACAAATTGTAGCCCGTTATTGATTCCAAATTATATGACAAAAATTGTAGTTAGTTTTGTAATCAATTACATTATACATTTTAGATAATGTAATCGGACTACTTTTAGATTACTTTTACATTACTTTTGACCTAACTTGTTTATCACATTGATTTAAATAGGATAATATTGTAAAATATTGATACAAACAACGCAAAGTAAAAAATCTATTCAATTTGCTGTTATTAACACTGTTTTTTTTATTTTGTGATTTTAATTTTTCTTTTTCAAAGTACTTAGTTTTTGGAATCTGATTACGTAATCCAGATTACATCTAACAATACCCAGCACAAGTCACACTTTACAATAAGGTTCACAAATGTGCATAATAATTACTTTATTATAGATCAAACATGTTAGTAAAGAGCCCACAAACATCAGTAAGAATTAAATTAAAACTGTATACCTTGTATTTGCTAAGGGGAGAAACCCCCAAATAGGATGATGTAAATATATACTGATCAGCCACAAGATAAAAACCTCTCACAGATGAAGTGAATAACATTCATTATATTCTTACAATGGCACCTGTCAGCGGGTGGGATAGATTAGGCAGCAAGTGAACAGACAGTTCTTGAATTATTGTGTGTTGGAAACAAGAAAAATGGGCAAGTGAAAAGATCTGAGTGACCTAGTGGATGGCAGGGAACATGTGAGTTGTTTACCTAGGGAAGAGATAGCAGTCGCACTATGGGAAGAAGGCAAGTCGGTGGAGGCAGTGTTATGCTCTGGGCAATGTTCTGCTGGGAATCCTTTACTCCTGGAATTCATATGGATGTTATTTTGACAGTACTACGTACCTAAAGATTGTTGCAGACCACACCCATTTATGGCAATGATGTTTCCTGATGGCAGTGGCCTCTTTCAGCAGGATAATGTACCCTGCCACACTGCAAAAAAAAAAAAATGCTCAGGAATAATTTAAGGGACATGACAAAGACTTCCCTTAGATCTTAATCCAACTTAATGTTGGATGTTTAATACTGTGGGCCTATTTTCTGCTGGAGGTCCTGGAAATCTTGTTCAGATACATTGCTTTGTGGATTCTATCACATACCAACATAAAAAATCAAAACCTGACAGCCTCTGCTAAAAATTTTATAGGGCCGTGGCTGGATCTTCCATCAGGACAATGATCCAAAACAAACATCAAAATCAACATGAAAATGGGTCACTGACCACAAAATGAAGTTCTGCCATGGCAATTCCAGTCCATCCCCTGACCTTAACCCTATAGAAAATGAGTGGAGTGAACTGAAGAGGAGAAGCACCAACATACACCTCCAAATTAGAATGATCTAGAAAGATTTTGTCTCTGATCCCTTGCCAGGTGTCCTCCAACCTCATCAGGCATAATAGGAGAAGACTTAAAGCTGTTATCTTGGCAACTGAGGTTGTCAAAAAGTATTAAATAAACATTTATTGGAGAATAAGATCAGTATTGCCCACACTGGTGTCCCTCAGGGTTCGATATTGGGTTCTTCACTTCTTTGTATTTACACTTATGGATCTAAGCGTAGCTTAGCAATAAATGAACAAGATGAAGATATCAAAGAACATAGGAGAAAATACAATCCCAATTAAACAACAGCTTAACATAGATACATTAAGACAGGATTGGACAAATGTCTAAGGAGAAAAAGTGCTAGGGGATAACCAAGAAACAGGTGTGCACAATTAGAAACCTGAAAACATAATAAGTAGCTATGGAAATGAGAACTAGGAGTATGACTTGTAAAGAATGACCACAAATCACAATATTTCTTTGAGGGAAGAATATATAATAAAATTGTCATTGTTCACCTCTTAAGTCAGTGGAAGTTCACAGATCCCCTGAATACTATCATCTTTTGTAAATAGAGTATGGGCTTGTTCCATTAATTTAAAATACCTCTGCCCTGATTTTTAGATTTTATTTAAAGACATATATAATTTAAAGAATTGTACCGTTTAATTGCTCTGTTCATGTTTCACTGGTAAAACAATAGCATAAAAGGGAAGATATATATATATATAAGATTGCCTCTAGACATAAGCTTTGATAAACAGGTTTGTCGGGGAGCCTTTTTTTCATAGAAATCTAGTGTCTAAGAGCTGAGCAATTCATCAGCAGCTTTCATATCCTCTAGGACAGCCTTACTGGATCAATATAGGAACTAAATCATATTTTATCTCCAGGAGAGGAAACTATCTATCTATCTGTCTATCTATCTATCTATCTATCTATCTATCTATCTATCTATCTATCTATCTATCTATCTATCTATTCAGGATTCTCCCATTGTCACTCTGCCATAACTGGCAAGAACCAGGCCTTCTGCAAATAGAGTCTATATCCAAAACCTGTCAACACAAATAAGCAAATCTATGGCTGTATTCAGAACATAAAAAAAAAACCTTCTCAGCCATATTCTGGATAGGCCTTCTGCTTTGTTGATGAACTCTAGAAAGTGTGATCTAAAATCATTGGTATGTGGAGAATAAAAGCTGACATTCAGTTGCATTTGGTGATAGTTGTCAACACAGTCGTTTCAAGGCATATCTTACTTGAAGTCCCTGCCTCTTCCCCTTTTTTGCTTATTTTCTTTCTTTTTTTTCTCTCTCTCTCTTTCAGGGAAGTGTGAGCCCTTTTTGAAATCACACAAGAAGGCGACTGAAGACACGGCCATCTAATAAACTGGCGGATGGATGGATGGATGGATGGATGGATGGATGAGAGACACATTCAGGGTCTACTGCTGAAGATGTAACTGTGATTGTGCTGAGAGGGGACAATGTTGACTCTTCTTCACCTTTGCCCCCTCCCTCTCTTTCAGCCCGATAGCATGTATTGACCTCTCATCGCTCTGGCATGAAACTCTCCGACTGCAGAATGATTTTCCTCTTCCCTAAAGACAGTCAAGGTGCAATGGCACTTGTGGCACTCTTGTTTTGACACTGTCACATAATTACACACTCAACCATCACAAAAAAAAAAAACTGCAGACACTCACAATAATGTGCAGGTAAGACTTTCCAGCAAATGCAAGCCTTACAGCAGCCATGTTACTTTCACCCTGAAAAGAAGCACCGAGCAACACTTAACTAATTTAAGGCCAGCCTTTGTCATAACAACTTGAGTCGATTTTTGAAGGCTGTCATACAGGTGTGTAGTGGGATAGTGTGCCATTCTACAAGAAAAATATTTCTAACTATTGGTTAAGATCTCACTGACAATTGTTTGAATTAATGCATTATTATCACTGAAACATAATGAAGCATGCATTATTTATTTATTATTATTTTTCATAGATTACATCTGGTCTTGTAAATGGCTCATATTCTTTGGCCGTTGTGACTCTGCAGACAATCATTAAATGTAATGTTTGGCCAAACCCTTAGAGATCCTCCAGTGCACTGAGATATGCATGATGGTTATGAGGTACACAATGAATTTTAGGTTTCAATACGGTACTTTTTGCAATTTATCAACTACTCAGTCAGGTGTCCATTTTGTCCATCTGTGCCAAGGGGAATTTTCAGTTGCATTATATTTTAAAGTACTTACTGTACCATTTACTTACACAACAAAGTACTGAATAAAATAAGGTAACTGCAAGTTTAGGTTTAGTTTATGGTTAGTACGTAGTTATTATTCATAGGTATTATATACTTTATTTTAAGGTGTCCTTGTAAAACATTTCACATGTACTTACTATTATAACAACAATAAATTATGCATAATTACATGCAACTAACTCCTAAACCTAACCATATAGTAAGTACATGTATGTAATTAATATTACTCAGTACTTAAATATATAATTACCTGTAACAAGGACACCTTAAAATAAAGTGTAACCTAATAATTGCATTGTATGTATGTGCATGCTGGATTTTCCTCTTGGCACACTGAATAATTTTCCACCTGCAATTTGTTTAGCCATCTTCACTGATATATCTATTGCTTACAAATACTGCTAATTGACAGTTAACCTAATGTGACTCATCTTTGCAGCGGCATTTATAGTTGTGGTTTATTTTCAGAGTTAAGGCCCTTTATTTATTGTGGCGTGTCCATTATTTGGTCCACTTCCTCTACACAACCGCAAACAGTTCTAGTCTTTCCAGACACTGGAGTCCACCTGGGGCAAAGAATGCGTGCTATCTTCAGACAGTAGCTGTTTTCTTGAATCATTTTGTCCTGCTCTTTTTGCTTCATTGAACTGATAGGGGTCTTTCAGGACAGACTTCTTTTAGAACTCTCTGCCGTTTTGGACAAAGGAAGCCCTCCTGGGGAAAACTATGTTGTACAGTATGCTTTGACTTATTTACACACTTCTAAAAACACACTCTCACTCCTACAGATATGCCCTTTTCAAGAGTGCATTAGCAAATTCAGGGCTACTGTGCTTTTTCCCATTGATAAATGGTTCTTCTTATATAAGGTGCTATTATAATTGAAGATGATTTATTTGTTGGCCTCCATCAAAGCATATTATAAAAAAGTATATTTAAATACATCGCCATCCAAGCCTGCTTTGGCAGAAACCAGCATCTGAAGAGGGTTTCCTGGCAACAGTCCACCTGCTGTGAAACAAGTTCATTTATTTGTGTTATTTTTAGACTATCTCATTTTGATTTTTATTTATAAGTGGGCTTGAAATGATGTTCAGTTCTCAGCTTGTTATCAGGTATATTGACTGCCTTCCTTGCATTTTAATAAATTTTAAGTACATTAGCACCTAATAATAAACTGCTTAATAAGAGCCAACTAATCCAGTTCACAAATAATTATGAAATTTCCAGTTTAGACAAGTAAATGCAAATATATGGAGACTCGTCATTTGGGTCTTGCGACGATGGGGATCCACCCATGAAAATTGTCCCTGGCCAAATGCATGCAATTTAATGTGCTGTACGTACATGTGAAACTATGAGTTATTTGTGATCTGCATTAGCATACTGTTTGACTGTTTTCTGTTTGTTTTTCTGGACTGCATGGCCTCTCATGCACACATACTGTACACTGATTGACAGGTTCTCTGACCTGCTTATCTTTGACATTATGCAGAGTTTTATCAGAAAAGCTAAGTACAAATCATACAGAGGGTTTATGTGTGTGTGTGTGTGTGTGAGAGAGAGAGAGAGAGAGAGATGAATTGCTAAAGCAATCGTTGCTGAGCTTTGAGCCTGTCACCATAAAGCAAATGCGGAGATGAGATAACATGATGAAAGCACAACATTATATATACACCAATATCTCCATATAACATATAATGACACTAATGTCTCCATATGATGTTTGACTTTTATGTCAGTTATTATTGCTTTTCACCCACTTTTGTGCTAAGAGTTTTATTTTAACCTCAGCGTGTTTCGTTTGGCATTTAATATGTTGTTTTTTTGTTTTTTTTTCCTTTTCAGTGTTTTATTGTAAAGTTTTTTGGGGTTTTTTCAATGATAAAATCAATTTTAGTATGTCTATGTAATACGTTGTAAAATGTTAATTGTATTAAAACCTTTTTGGTATTCATACAAAGCATGTTCTTGTACATGCAGTGACTAAAGTTTTTATTTATTTTAACATGAAAATTATTTTCTTTATTTAAATTCAGAAATTGTAATGTTTGTTATTAAATTGTATTCATTTTTTCAGGAACTTACTTGCAATGAGATTATATTAAGCAATTTAAAGATTAAAAAACTACATAAAACGCATAAAAATGTGTCTTCAGAAATACTTTTGTAATTTATGATTGTGCCAATCTATTTAAGGTCATTTAATTAAGATGGAAATTGTGATATTAATTACTGACAGAATAATATTCTCTGGTGTAAAAAGAATTCAAATACTGAAACAGAAATGATTATATCTAACAGTGTCCATGAACAGAAATGTTCACCTTTTGGAAGCACATTTTGTCAGTTTTAGCTTTAATATTGTTTTCCTTGGGATACATCCTTGGGAGATGTATACAGAGTTTTAAAAAAGTTAAAATGCACCTTCACAGATATGCATGCATTATGTGCATTTTCTGAGAGTTCTCTGATTATCGTTGGGGCTGTGTCTCAGAATGAATGACATTGTAGTGACATGGAGTTCTCTCTGTCTCTCTTACAGCCAAATGGCATGAGATTAAGCTCATAAACATCAACCATCCAAATACAGCTCCACACTGGATTTTTTCAAGGCTCGTCTGTATGGATAAACAGCATAAGTGTGCCAGAATCCATCCAATCCCTCCACCCTCCCGATGCCCAAATGCTCAAGGTTGCCCTTTCTAGTCAAAAAGGGTAGAGTGCCACCTATTGGTACACAGTTTTTAACCTGCCCTGTGCACTTACTCTTCCCTTCCGCTTCCACCTGTGATGCATCAATATATGCTCACAAGCAAGCATGCAACTAACTTTTGTCCCATGCTCAGTTTGTGCTGTTTGGGATGGTGAGCAGTGTGTTTGGTGGAAGAGCTGCAGAAAGCATCATGGGTTGATTCAGAATCTGCGTAAAACACTACATTATCATAAAAACAGAACATTTTGTTCTGTTTTCAAGAACCCCTATTGAGGCTTTCGTAATCAACCCAATCAACAGTCAGCTACCACATCAATTTATGACTCCTCGCATATGTTTTATGATTTAGGGATTTAGTCTTTTTTTCTTCTTGTGATGACAACCAGGATATTTTTTTCTTTTTTTCAAAACCATGCCAAAATTAGCTCAGCCCTGCTCCAACAGCAGACTGTCACATGCCTTGTGATTCACTCTGCGTTCTGACGGCGAGAGAGAGAGAGCAGGGTGAATAAATAGAAAATCACACATGCAGAATCATGGCAGACTCTTGTGCCTCAAATGCCAAGCTGCCGTTCAATAAACATGTCAGTGGAATCCAGCTCAGTCCAGATCCACTCTAGACTATGGATAAACGTGCTCATCCATTAGCCTCCAACAATCTGCCACTGTTCACTCGCATTTTGCAAGCATGTTTGGGAATTCATGTCGACATATGTGCATCCATGGGAAATTATAGACAAGTGCATTGAAATATTAACCAGGCTACTGATTCCTCAGGGGGTATTTAGGTCCATTTCAGGGGTACTTGGAAATATTTACATTTTTTATAAAAAAAAAAATCTCAGGTGTCTCATTAAAGAGAGATTTGTTTTTCAGTTTGTTTTTCATCCACAGTATCAGCTGTACATTATCATAATGATGGCCACTTTGTTATTATTCATTATAATATGATGTAATAGCAACATGTTTCTGGTTTGGGTAACACTTTATTTTAAGGTGTCCTTGTTACACGTTACATGCACTTACTATTATAATAACACTTAATTATGCATGCAAGTAACCCTAAGCCAAACCCTAATTCTAATGTACTTACCATATAGTAAGTACATGTAGTTAATTAATAATATTACTCAGTACTTAAATATAAAATAACTCTGTAACAAAGACACCTTAAAATAAAGTGTAACCCTGGTTTGTTTTGATTAAAGGTTGCACTCACTGCCATCAGTGTACAAATTGTTGGGAATCACCAAATAAGACAAATCTAGGACAGTCTTGTGAAAATATTTTATGGTAAAAGGCTTCTCATCTGATGTGCCATTATGCATATTGATTTTGAAGATGACATGCAGAATCAGTTCAATATGGCCAAACTGTGGCCATCAACACTGTGAATGCTCATGGATAAAATTTTTTCCAATCTGCCTTAAGCTTCTTATGACAATCTTCCATTTCTAGGCATCAAAGGGGTAACATGCAATCTGATCGTGAGCTGCGAGCAGCCGCACAGCCTCATGTGTCCTGCTGACCTATATTGAAGATGCATGACTGAGCTGTTGTCAGCACCGTATAAATGCCCATACAATGGCCATACACCATCCATCCACTCTTTTTCCAAACTGCTTCATCTCAGTGTCTCGAGCCACAGGCAGAAGACACCTTGAACGGATGGCCAGTTGTTCATACACCATAAATGTGATTTTTATATACTGTAGTTTGATTTCAATTGTTTTAATAAACCTTAAATGAGAGAACTTGTATCATCTGTAAATGGAACTGGGGGAAAACGAAAAATTGGAAAAACTGGAAATGATGACAGAATTTTCATTTATTTTTTTATTCAATTAAAAAACAACAGGCCTCCCCTGTAGTAAAAAAAAATAAAATAAAATAATTAATTTAAAAAAAAAGTAAATAAATAAAAAATAAAAACTATGTCTAGCAATATTGCTGGTGGTTATATGTTTTTTATATATATATTTTATTTATAATTTAATTTAATCTAATTTTATTTTATTATTTTCCCTCCCTTTTTATATAAATCACTGCTTTCTAATAAAAAGTAACTACCCATATCTATGAAACTGTCTTTATATACTTTTCATTTGATTCATTCTAGATGGAAAGCCATGTTCTAGTTAAAATCCTCGAGTTTAAGCTAAAAATATTACTAAGATCACTTAAAAATGAGCTTGTTTGATTTGCGTTCTCATTTTAGCTTCGCTGTTTTAAACTGCAGAGGAATCTATCTATCTATCTATCTATCTATCTATCTATCTATCTATCTATCTATCTATCTATCTATCTATCTGTGTGTCTGTTTGTCTGTCTGTCTGTCTGGTTAGAAATGTGACACATAGACTTTACCATGTTAAGACGAGGCATGTACAGACGTATAACACCATTAACAACAATTTAATCTCTTTCAATTCAGGGACTTCAATGCGTCAGTAGATGATGCAATGGGAATTTCCATACAGAATCATGTCAGATCACTGGCAGACGATGCAATGCACTGTGTGTGACACAGCCTTGTCTATATGAGCAAAAGTATGGCATCATCCATTCAGTATTTTCTGTCTTCGGGGTTGTGTGTACTACAGCCTGCTCTGCAAGCTGTGAAAGGGTATTCATTCACGAACTCATAAAAGATTGGTTTGTACTTGCACACTTTCTCCAGTGAATCGATCAGTGTTTACTCCCTGCTTGTGAGATGGAGTGCTTGTGTTGTGATGTTCTCGATTGACATGACCATGCTGTGAGCTCTTAAATACGTGAACTCTCCACTCCACTGTGGCGTTTTTCAGTCCTAAACCCAGTCTGAGACTGTGGAAGCTCATCTATGCCTCAAATTCTCAAATGTCTTGGAAGTATGGGCCATCGATACCCTCTAAGACTTTGAGGATGACAAAAAAGAATAGCTCTAAGCTCATGTCCGTTCATCAGAAAAGTCATCATATTTTTACATGCAAATAACCCCTTGTAACAGACTTTTCTGAGGCTTGCCTGCTTTGAGGGCAATGTCTATTGTTTAAAGGTCCTGTCTGGCTCGTCCAGGGGTGTAAAGAGTACCTGAAAACCGTACTTGAGTAAAAGTACAGATATCTTACAGTGAAAATTACTCCATTACAAGTTACAAGTCACCAATTCCAAAACAACTTGAGTAAAAGTCTTAGAGTCTCTGATTTTAACAGTACTTAAGTATCTTACTTACACTAAATATAGGCTCAAAGATACACTAGTCAAAGAGACATGTCAGTCAAAAACTGTAGCGTTGTGGAGAAGCTGGGGAAACAGGCAGAAGCAAGGATCTATGTGCAGGTATTTCATGGAAAAGCTAGAACAAACAATAAGCCAAAAACCACAGGGAACAAAGAACAGAATGATGGACAAACAGACAACCATTACATTCAACAACTCACAAAGAACTAAAGAAACACTAGGGCTATATATACAGTTCAGGAGGTTAACAAGGGAGACAGGAAGTGACATAAAAGTCCAAGACAAGGCACAGAAAACGCAACAAAACAAGAAAGAGCTGATTTGTGAGGAGAGCAATCACGCTTATTTTCTGAAACCAAAATAAAACTGAACACCTCAAAATTGCAAAAACAAAAAAACAATATCCTTCAAAAAGGTCTCTTCAGTATAACAGATAAATAAAATAATGTTCAGTAAAATTTAAAAGTCAAAGTCTTCATCCATGTGCTGGTTTTGGCCTCATTTCCAGCTGCAGTCATGTCCTCATCTCATTTATAAAACACCTGTGATTCACAACTACTGGCTAAGGATCTAACATTCATGTAAAGTAACCTTGCTGACAAGTTTGGGTGAGTGAGGGTAAAATGCACAAGATATAGTACTTTCAGTGCCCTGTAGCTGGCGATATCACATCTTTTGTAGCAAAAATAAACTGCTGTCAAAAAGCTGGATGCCATGCAAAATGTGATGTGTAACTGCAACACTCATTTCAAATGTAGTGGAGTAAAGAGTACAGATACTCTGTCAAAAATGTAGTAAAGTAGAGAGTAAAAGTTGCTAATGTCTTTGATACTCGAAAATATACTTGAGTACAGTAATTAGTAACATTTACTCAAGTACTTTACACCTCTGGGCTTGTCACTGTCTCCACATACTTTTACCAAGTCCATTGATGCTGCATTGGCTCTGCTGAAGCTAATTGGTGTTTGCATACTGAGCTGGGAAAAAAATAGAGAGAGCGCAAGTTGGTTTCCAGTTGTCAGATTTTCTTCGGAGCGAAACCATGGATGCTTCCTTGATTATGGTAGTCCATCATTACCCAGAAGCATTGTTAGCCAGCTATGGTTGCAAGTTCTGTTGTTACCAACATTACAGCGTCGCAAACTTACGTGGTTGGAACTACAGCTCTTGACCCGTGGCTAATAGCATAGTTTCCTGTTACTAATGTGGACTTAAATAAATGATGCTCTTGTGCACAATAAGCAAGCTAATATGCAGTACAATCTATATCTTCCATTCCATTTAAATATATATCCATTTCAATCTATATATATATTAGCATGCCCTCAGTAAGTGATGTTTTTGTAGAGTGTGCATGTGCATACATGCATAAAGGATTCCTAGAGGAACCCATGATGAATCAAACATTAAATAAAACAAAATGACAAGAAAAAAAGAATAAAGAAGTAGTCATCAGCTGCCATGTTCATTACCACAGTATCTTGGAAATCCAGAATTGATGAATTAGAAGAAGTTATTACTCCAGCACCTGCATGTAATGTCATTAATGACCATCCTATATTGTTAAACCAACATGGCTCAAACAAAGGTAACGCAACCATGTTCGGAAAACAGTTGTGACTAACAAGTTAGTTTTTACTTGTGAGGTAATGATTTGACATTTCCTTAAAGAAGGACTTTATAGCTCTTCTTCTGACCCCGTGTGGGCTGGTGGCCAAATTAAGTTGTCCATACAGGACTTGCCAGAGCAGGCGATCTTGAGGCATTACGATAGCATGCTCCGTGCTCTTGCAGTTTGTCCTAGAAAGTACTTGGGAATGGGGTATACAATCACACCATGTGATCCCAGGGATTTCACTGCAGGCATCTTATATGGAAGTGTTATTTGGAGTTTGCCAAAGGCTTCATAGGCCATAGGTGTTATCCGGTTGTGGATTTCATGAATGGTATTGCTGTCTTATGACAGGATATTTTTTAATGAAAATAACTAATGCAAGTGATTGATTTTCAAGTGGATTGGAGACTGGACCTCCATTGGCATACCGTTCCAGTCTTAGTAGAGTTGACTGACAGGCCGAGTTTGTTGCAGGCCTTCACAGCAGCAGCAAGGATGATTTGCGCTGCTGAAACCTTAGGGGTTGCCTGGAGAAATTAAAAAGGTTTCCATTTAGCCTGAAGTCTAGTGTGATCCCACCGCTGCTTTTAGGGTTGTTATGGAGAAGAAGCTGTAGTAGGAAGATGTTGAAAACTACCGGTGCTCACACTCATCTTTGTCTTACCTCAGTAAGTACATTAAAGGGAAATATACTTACTTGGGAAGAACAAAAGTTAGCACTCACATTTGCCTTACTGTCAATTCCTGTCCCTTGATGATCACACATGCCACCATCCCAACTGCGAAAGGACATTCATTAGACTGTCCCAGAGCAGGTTTTGATTTATATTGTGTGCAGAATTCCAGTAATGTGGCTGTGTTCCATTCTAAAGTGCTCATTCCTATGCCCTAATTGCTTCGAAGGGTTCAACCTCAAGAATAAGGGCTTTAAAGGAATGAAGGGTGTAGGGGACCAAAAACAGTTCCTTGGAATGCACTTTTGCATCATCTTGCCAAGCCAATTAAGAAGGTGCCATCTTTGCACAATTAAACCTGTGCAAAAGAATCATGGGAGCGAAGTGTGCATCAGTTGTACCCTTCGAAATCATTCATTCCAAAGGGTCTTTCGAAGTTCTTTTGAGAATGTACACCTTGTGATACTAAATAGTACCATTCACAGAAACTGAGCAGGAATTCCAGTGCAACGTTTTTTAATGGATGAAGAATGTGACGCCAGTAATCATGTATGCCAGTCATTACTTTTGAAAACTGTGGGTGATCTTTTCTCTTTCGCTTGTTCGTCTTTCCCATGATTCAATAAGAAAATAATAACACTTTGTGACAGTCTCTCATTTAATGATGCAGCCCATCTAGTCAGTCTGGCTGTGATGAAAAGCAGTGGGCGTTGCACTGGCCATGGTAGATTAGTGCTTGGGGCCCTAGGGGCCAGATTTACTAACAGTTTGCACAAACCCTCTTTTGGTGTTAAGGATTTACTGAAGACGTGCAGTGAAAAAAAATAGCCATGTAAGGCATGGACACTGAAACTGACCTTATTGCATATATGCATTTGAAGAGTATTTAAATGAATCACACAATGCGATTTAATAAGGTTTGCGGTAGTCAATTTACTGGTATTTGCACCATTATTAACCGCCCAAAAGAGGCATGTCTTAACATTTTCGCTTGACATGGTTGCACTTGTTCTTGCCAGGAGGAGGCAATGCAGAGAACATGTGCAGTTGAAGGGAGACCATTTTTTTCCACTAATATTAATTTATTTGGAATACCAGAGGAAGACATTATCAGAACATATCCTTATGCTAATAGTAGATTGGTAATGGTAGATTGCAGTGGTCATTATGGAAATGAGATGTTGCATCTGTGTTCTCTAATTCTGGCATTGTCAATATAACACTTGCAGAACTTTCCACTTTTCCATTGGTGCTTTTTTTGGAATTGCGCTCTTGTGCTAATTTGCCCTGTTTAGTAAATCTGGACTTAACTCTATTAAAACATGCAAAACCTGTCAAAACCTGTCATTCTGTCAAAACACTAGCAAGTTTTTATTCAATTGGAACTTATAGTCAATCACAGCACAACAACTGTCAAAATACTAACAGTTGATGGCATTACAAAAACTGCATTAATTGCATGTTTCAATTATAACGGCGTACAACAGAAAATATGAAGTCCTTTAAACCAGCCTACATTTTTGGTTGAGTATCAAATGTGTGCCTTCTTGGCAACATACTAAAAGTCAACCTAAAAGTCATGATGGCTTTATAGAATACAGTGACAGAATTGCTGCAGTAGAAGATTAATTTCCTCTGCATCGTCCAGGCGCTATTTTTCTCTTCTTTTTTCTATCCTCAACCCCATTGAGGAATCTTTTTCTGCCTGAAGGTGGAAAGTGTTTGATCATTGGCCACATGACCAACTGTCCCTCCTGGATGCAATGGATGGCAGCTGCATCCGAAGAGGTGGATAAGGCATGCTAAGTGTTTCTGTGCAAGGCGTATCAAGAGACAACAGATATGATATGGACGAGAATATGTGATCATATATATTAGAACAGGATCTTTGTGTTTTTCCCTTTCTGTACCTTCAGTGTTATTATTATTATTTCACAGTAATTTGTTTTATTTTAATACATTTGGAACCGAAGGCCAAGCATATTGGATTTGTCTGTTCAATAATGGCAGCAATTTCAGCAGTTCCCAAATGAATTCATTTAATTATTCAGAATTTTATTTATTTATTTATTTATTTATTTATTTTCAGTCATTTTGTCACAAACATTGACAGTAAAGGGACAATAACTCCCTAATAGCTGAGCAATTCAAGTACCAAGGACATTCAAATGATCTCTCGGTGTGAATTAAAGAGTCTTGTTTACCAGCTGGGTCAGAGCCTACAGAGACTTGAGCCTGTGATCGCTGGAGTGACAGCAGTTAGCATCGACTCTTCCTCCTGTGCGTGGGAGGTGACTGTAAATACACAGTAGGAGAAGTTTCCAATAACCATGCTAGGATATCTGCACATTAATGATTACCTGCTTATTCTACTGGTCTTGATTGGGGAGGGAAAAGGACTGAATGTCCTCCCTGCTTAGCTATCCTTGGGTCTCTGGCTGAGAAAATGTTTGCAGATGTGTGGGTCTCCTAACAAACACAACTCATTCAGCTGCTAATGGGCTGAACTGGGCTCATGGATCCAGAGGGAGATAATGGGTTTGGCACATGGGCTGCTGGGATTGTTAGATGGTGAAAGTCGTAACTGAGAGGAAGCAGTCAAAATCCTCAATTCTCGGAGGTCTTGAACTTCAGATAAGGATGTATTGGCAGGGGGCCACGTATTATTATTGAAGGTATAGGACCTGAAAGAGACTCTTCAGACTTAAAAAGCTTTGAAAACAAAGCTTTTATTTAGAAGCATTCATAGAATTCCAAATTAAAATAAACAAAACATGCTTTGTTGGTTGGCGGAGGATTAATGTCTGGGTCATAATAGGTTGCTGTCATAGAAATTTGACTGAATATTTGCCTTTTTGATCCACACTCACGGATTCATTCAAATACAATTTCCCAAATCTTCACGTTCAAGACATTTACAAATTCTGTTCATACAAGACAATTGAAAAAACTTAATTGTTCTATTTCAAAACAAAAATGGGTAATAAATCTCCCTGAGGTTGGTTGGCATATGTGATATAAGAATATTTACATCTATATTTATGCATTTGGCAAATGCATTTTGCCACATACATTGTCAAAACTTTTAAAATGTGACCTTTATCAGATATTGACTTCCGTAGTATTTTTGTTTCATACTATGTAAGTCAATGGCTGCCGTCAATGGCTACTATACAATTTGGGTGAACTATCACTGTAATTCTACTAGGGTTCTATTTTTTATGTATTATGTATTATTTTTTTATAATGTAAATGAACCTTTAACTGGACTTTTAGAAGACTTGAACTACTTTCAACTTAACAGTATGTACACTAGTGGATTTATGTTAATGATTTAAGTGCCTTTCATCTCAACACATTTGATGAATGGCTATTTTGTAATATCTTCTGATTATTAGCTTTTGTAAGGTTTAGTCAGTCAAAGTGATTTGTGACATTGTATCATGTTGAATATCAAAGTTTTTGTGTATAATTGTTAATGAGGGATTTGTGGGCAACAAATGTTTTTAGATTTGTACAGTATGTTTTTTAAAGTAAAAAGAAGCCTTAAATTTGCATATAGCCGAAATATCCTATGCCAAAACCTGCATAGGGAAGAAGGATTTTATACCACATGCACAACAGTTCACATCTCTTGATGTAAGCGATTGCAAATCTCAATTATCTCTTATCTGGGCATATCTGTCTAAAGTGATGGATTAAATGGACATAGTAAAGAATTGCATTTTTTGACTAGGCCAAATGGTTTAAGATATAACACTGATAACAACATTTTGCTGTTCTAATCTAGGGGAGCATTACAATATTTATCTATCTAGGACTAGCCATAGATCAAAGGGAGCCACAGCTTCTGATGTTCCTTATTTTCCCTCCACGCAAACGTTTGCATATTTCTGGGCGATGATTGAAGGCACCTTGAGTATGCTGGACAGAAGCTATGCTAATGTAGATGAAAATACCCTTGGGTTATTTGTGTAAGTGTGACACAAGGACACATTTAGCTCAAGTGTGTGTGAGCGCGAGTGCTATTTGTCTGTGTTGCGAAGGAAAGGAGAAAATGCTACACGAAAATAAGGTTAACTTCACATTACCATGGAAACACACTGGTGCCGAGCTGGTTCCATCTGCTCCAGCTAACTTTCTGTAAAACTTCTAGCGCCTGTCACCAGCTGTTATCTTTCTGAACCTCTGTGAGCAGAGCCACCGGGAAAATGAAGGATGGTCAAATGTTTATTAGTGTATTACTCTTGTTTAATTAATTCAGGCATTATTGCATGCATCATGGAATGTGAAATGCTTATTATGCAAAATCCATATCTTGACACAGCCTCCAGTCGTTCGCTATATGCTGATGATGCTAATGACCTACATAAATGATCCTGTGGGTGATTGTTAATTGTCAGAAGAAACTTACTAGTACAAAAATAGTGAAAAAAAAAAATTGCAACATTTACTTGTGACACCTAAGAAATAATAATTTTTCTACACCATAATAGGATTAGTTAAATATTCTCATTCCATCTTTTCAGTTTATGCACAGATTAAAGAATAGACTGTATTTTTCATATCCAACCATTAAGTAGATTTAAAAGGACTGAGTAAACAAATTATTTCTTTAATTTGTGGGAATACACTCCAGTCCATCAGTTAATGTCTTGTGAAGTAAAAAGCTGCATGTTTTTAAGAAACAGATCCATCATTAAGACAGTTTTTGTCACTTCTGGAGTTGATCATCTATAACGCTTCCTCCAGTGAAAAAGTCCATCACCTGTTGTCTCCCACATCAAAATCCAGCTGTTTTGGCTTGTATTTTAGACTCGTATTTTAGCCAGAAGAAATGGTTTAAAGATAAAAATGTCTTAATAATGAATGCTTAATGTTTCTTACAAACATTCAGCTTTTGTGTTCTCCAGATGTTAACTGATGGACTGGAGTGGTGTGGATTATTGTGATGTTTTTATCAGCTGTTTGGACTCTCATTGTGACGGCACCCATTCACTGCAGAAGATCCATTGCTGAGACACTGATGCAATGACACAGTTCTCCAAATCTGATGAATTAACAAACTCATCTACAGCCTGGATGGCCTGAGGGTGAGCACATTTTCAGAAAATTTTGGAAAATTTCAGATTTTTGGATAAACTCTTCATACAATATTTTAACAATTTCAGGCCCTGTCTGTGGAAAGTGCTTACAACACTATCATCTTACAACAGAGTTTGGTCAATTAGTGATTATAGGTTTAGGAAATTATGTGAACAGTCTCTTTAGATGATGAAGTTGGGCTCCTTACAAGTAACGCAGTCTGAATGAGCCTTTGTCTAACCCCCTAAACTCTTGACCTTCATCAGTTTCCTCACTCCGAAGATTTACCATCGTGGCAGAGGAGGCTTAAACGTGATTACAGTGCTTGTGTGAGAGGGTGGTAATTACTATGTCTTTAAAGCATCTTTTCCACTTGAAAGCAGGACGATTTCTTTTTCCTTTTCTCCATTATGTTGTTCTTATCTTAATGATATTTTGTATTTTTTGAGCATCTTTACCAATGGCATCTCTCCATTTATGTATTAATAGATCAGTATTATATGCATCTAAAATTTTGTTTTCCTGGACGTAGCGAAAAAAATGTCCACTAAATTAAACAACCTCAAGTGTAGCTTTAAATATATTGTTTTAACCTGTGACTCTTTTATACAGTCAAAACACTTTAATGTTAAAACCAACCAGCTATGTAAACGCTTCTGACCATAGCTTGCACCTAACTGAGCAGAGCTCTAATCTCTGACAGGCTGGTACTTAATGCACACTAGGGGGCATTTCACCCTTTGCCATTTAAGTGTGGAGGAAACACAACGAGAAAATGAGAAAAGAATCTGCCTCACCAGAAGAGAATGCAATTATTCTATGTTCTCATGTTGAACTGATTATATTTGGGATGAGCAATGTCAAGTGCTTTAGAAAGAGTGGAAAGAAGTGATAAAAGAGGTGGGAGCAAGAAAGAGATAAAGGGTAGAATGGGTCCAATTCAGACACAGTGTGGCAAAAAAAAGGCATGGTGGCATTTACCCAAGTGGTCACAGTTCAAGGAGAGGCCAGTCAAGCTTGATGTTGACTGATACAAGCATGAAGAACAAGCAGCCAGGTGGGAGGCCACTGTCTGTCTATCATAAGAGGTTATGCATGCTTTCATCCTATCCAATTAGCATAAAGTGAAAATTATTAGAGGACTTCAACCAATTGAATTCAACCAATCTTCCTTTAATATTAAAAACAGCCATGAAAAACCCATCATAAACGCAAGATGATATGAAACCAAGAACAAGGAGTTTATTTGCAGAAGGGAGACAAACAGGTTAGTGACAGTTCAATAACTCAATGATGATTTAACTTGAGTGTGATTGCAATGTCCTTGAAGATTTGTCAGCATCTGAACTATTGAGGTGGAGCACACAAGGAATACAACAAAGGAGACACAACGATGGAGATACAGTGCAAGAGCTAACTTCAGGCCAGCTGTTTCAGTAATGACAAAGCCATGCAATGCCCATTGTTGAGATCAGACAAAGACAGTCTTTATCAGCTTTTTTTGCTACCTGAGATGGAATCTAATAAGTGATTTGATTTGGAACGCCTCACATAGGTAACAACACAAGTAGCAAGCCGCATGCAATATTTGACCAATGGCAATTCCAGTACACTCCAAAAAAGGCTTATCTTACTTAGTGTTTTTGTCTTGTTTCTAGTCAAAATCTAAAAATTCTTGAATTAAGATGCATTTACTAGATAAGCAAAAAGGCGTAAGATATTTAATCTTGTTTCCTGGGGAATAAAATCTAAATTAAGTGCATTTTGCTTAAAACAAGTAAAATTATCTGCCAGTGGGGAAAGAAAAATAACCTTGTTTTAAGAGTAATTTTCTTTTGACTATAAACAAGACAAAAATGCTAAGTACAATAAGCCTTTTTTGCAGTGCATTCCAATTGTTGCATTCCATTTACATCAAAAATTGGATGTCAGATTTGGAAATGACGTTACACCTGAGTTGACTGCGTTCCAGTACACAATGTCAGAAAACCAAAATGGATGGGTCCATTGTTAGCATTACCAGTTGATAAAAACACATTAGAAATCAGTATATTGTCCATGTACATATTTAAAGTGTAATTTGATTTATTTAAGTTTGGCTCATGTCCCATTCGTTTACATGGAGAGGGCCGAGTTTAATACCTATACTGCAGCCAGCCACCAGGGGGCAATTAAAATATTGTGGCTTCACTTTTCAGGACGTGTGCGACACATTTGGTTGATGCATTGAGCAGCCATTTTGGGTTCTAAAGTCAGGATTGTTGCGGTTCCTCCAAGGTTTTTTTATGCCCTTCACTCGCTAACTTCCCTCCATCTCATTTGCTTTGATGTCCCTCATTGATTACATTGCCAGAACCCTATCTTTTGCTCTGGCTATTGTGTATGGACCGCCAGGGCCATATACAGATTTCCTAAAAGAATTTGCAGATTTCCTCTCAGATCTAATCGTTAATGTTGATAAAGCACTAATTGTCGGAGACTTCAACATTCACGTTGATAATACAAATGATGCGTTAGGACTTGTGTTTTCTGACCTAATAAACTCTTTTGGACTCAAGCAAAACGTCACCGGGCCCACTCATTGTTTTAATCATACACTAGATTTAATTATATCGTATGGAATTGATCTTACTGACATAGATATCGTACCTCAAAGTGATGATGTTACTGACCATTTCGTTGTATTGTGCATGCTGAGTATTACTGATATTAACTATATGGCTCCACGTTATTGTCTGGGCATAACTATTGTTCCAGCCACCAAAGACAGATTCACAAATAGCCTGCCTGATTTATCTCAAGTGCTCTGTGTACCCATAAATACACATGAACTAGATGAAATGACTAGCAACATGGGCACTATCTTCTCTAATACATTAGAAGCTGTTGCCCCCATCAAATTGAAAAAGGTTAGAGAAAAACGTACTGTGCCATGGTATAACAGTAATACCCATTCTCTCAAGAAAGAAACTCGTAATCTTGAGCGCAAATGGAGAAAAACTAACTTGGAAGTTTTTA
>JAFVLL020008382.1:0-27500 GCA_021397915.2 Tor tambroides
ATTCGCGATACGCGCTCCGAAGTCCCGATCTGAATCAAAAGATTCGCGATACGCGCTCCGAAGTCCCGATCTGAATCAAAAGATTTGCGAAGCCGCTCCGAAGTTCCGATCTGAATCAAAAGATTCGCGATACATGCTCCGAAGTCCCGATCTGAATCAAAAGATTCGCGATACGCGCTCCGAAGTCCCGATCTGAATCAAAAGATTCGCGATACGCGCTCCGAAGTCCCGATCTGAATCAAAAGATTCGTGAAGCCGCTCCAAAGTTCCGATCTAAATCAAATGATTCGCGATACATGCTCTAAACAGATCTGAATCAAATGATTCGCAAACCTTCATTTTAGTTCGGATTTCGGAGCGTGCATCACAAATCTTTCAATTTGCAAATCATTTCACGAATTGAAAGATTCACGATGCACGCTCCGAAGTCCAGAACTAAAATAATGGTTCGCAAATAAGAAACATTCTGAATCAAATGATTCGCGATACGCGATTGACGCACTTCAAAACAGTGAATCATTTCCAATCATTTCACTGTTTTGACGCATGGTTTAACTGATTTGGAGTTCATTGGTACGTGCTTGAAATTTTGTGCATTACAAGCGATGTTGAAACATTGTGCATTATGATCGAGTTTGTATCTTAATTCACTATATTTTAAATAATTTGACCAATTCAATTCAGTTGAAAGCATCCAGTCATATTGTACCACCAAAGTGAATGTTACATTTATCAGTATATATTGTAATACATTTTTGAGAAATTATTGTTGTATCTGATTCTATTTGTGACAGTCAGAGTAAAAAGAGCAAAGGGAAGAAGCAGATGAACACAAAACATTGGGCATTAAATTCAGATCTAGGCCTTTGTAGTCTGATAACACAATGGCAAAACATGCACCTAATATTAGTGAAGGAGCCTCATGTATTTTTAGCCCACTAACTCACAATGTGTTTACCATCAACAGATCACGTCATAGTTCACCTTACTCTCCAAAGTTAAAGGACAACCGTGATTACTGCAGGCCGCTGTTGAACCATGACAAACTCACATTACAGCAATAAAAGCATCCAACATGCTTCTGTGCATTATGAAGCAACGTCTGGGACATTTGTTCTAAGCTACAGAAGAGAAAAATTAATTGTTTCAAGTGCTTTTGCTCAGAACATATGCAACATAATTAAAACCAGTCTAGTGTACTAAAACGAGTCCAGCACTTGTTCTAAAGAGGTAAAGATTCATGCATTATTTTAAAGTTCATCAAGGTCAGCGATGTTAGCTACAAACCTGAAACATTTTCCACCATGTTTTATAACACAGTTTTTATTTCACAGGAAGTTCTCTACACTGACATGTGATACCCTCAGCAGTGTAGAAGATATTAATACTACACTGAGAGAGTTTACAAGTGAATCTCTCTAAACCAGTACTGTACACCAATGCAAAACTTTGGGATAAACTAAACCAAATGTCTTTATTATTTCCCACTTGACTTGATTTGTCAGTAAAATCATGTGTCCAAGAAATAAGGCACTGAAAATCAGTACATCACGCTCAGACATTTTAACATTATCAGCTCAACCAGACAAAAACACAAGACTTTATGATTCCAGTGATGCAAACAAGAGCACAGATTTCACAGAAGAGCTTAGCAATGAAATAAATACGAACAATTCTTACCAAAACACTGCAGAAGACTCTGAACAGGTGAATTCTGTCTGCGGTTCTTCCAGACATTTATATGGACACATTTCTAAAATATATACAGAGAGCTGCTGTTGTTATTACGACATACATGTCAACATGACACCTTGAAACAATCACACTTAGGGTATGTTTACAGGACAACATTTGTACTAAAAACAGAAAACTTTTGCGTACAGACAACAACGGTGTCAAAATAATCCAAGTTCACACGGATCCACAGAAATGACTAAAAACACTATTATGCCAGGCCAGTAGTTGGCGATGTCACTTTGTAAAGAAACACGTACTCATTCTTTAAGTACGTACTCGTGTATGCCTATAGACTGAATATGTGATATACATGTGCATGATGTCACTGTTTTCACAAAATTGCATTTTTAAAGTTTACATGGAGACAACAACATTATCATTTTCAAAAACGCGTACTTTGAAACCTGTTTTAAAAAGTTTGCATTTTCAGGCCCCCAAAACGGCATCGTCATGTAAATGAATGACCAAAACGCAAAATGTTTTTAGTATTTCACCATTGAAAATGGTGTTGTGTCAAGCAGCTTTCTGTTGATAATCGTGGTGAATCTGCGTAAACAACCTGACCATAAGCGAAATCTTGTCACCTTCGCGCGAAACTCTCGATTGCGTGGATTCCTATTGGAATGACTCTGCAAAATTTCACTGAGCAATGGTAAATGTGACCCTGGACCACAAAACCAGTCTTAAGTGTCAATTTTTCAAAACTGAGATTTATACATCATCTGAAAGCTGAATAAATAAGCTTTCCATTGATGTATGGTTTGTTAGGATAGGACAATATTTGGCCGAGATACAACTATTTGAAAATCTGGAATCTGAGGGTGCAAAAAAAAATCAAAATATTGAGAAAATCACCTTTAAAGTTGTTCAAGTTAAGTTCTTAGCAATGCATATTACTAATCAGAAATTATGTTTTGATATATTTACAGTAGGAAATTTACAAAAAATCTTCATGGAACATGATCTTTACTTAATATACTAATGATTTTTGACATAAAAGAAAAATCAATAATTTTGACCCATACAATGTATTTTTGGCTATTGCTACAAATATACCCCAGCGACTTAAGACTGGTTTTGTGCTCCATGGTCACAAATGTGAGTGCACTTTATAAGGGGTCTTTTACGCATCACCATTTTCAACTAAAAACAGAAACATTTTGATGCGTTTTAACCATTCATTTACAAGACAACAGCATTTTGGGGGCTTGAAATGGCAAACGTTTGATAATGGGTTTTAAATTGCAAATAAACTAAAAAACCCAAATTTGCGGAAGACGAGTGTTTTTTTTACAAACTTACATCGCCAACTACTGGCCTGGCATGAATAACACAGTGTTTTTTGGTCGTTTTCGCAGATCCGTGTAAATAAGGATCATTTCTAAATCACTGTCGAAATGAAACTTTTCAGAAACGCGAATGAAAACCTTTTACGTTTTTAGAACATTGTCACATAAATGTACAATTAGTCGGATAAAACCAATAAATTGTTCAAAATAAAAAATAAAACATCAATAAAAAATCTATTATTTAATATAACAATAATAATATTTATTATTATTATTATATTAACTACTTATTGAATGGGTGTGCACAGTTATATTTCACAAGTTACTTATATACTCAGTACTAACATACTAATATATACAGTTTCAGCCAATAAATACAAGTTATAAAGATCCATAGCTAAAAATATAAAGACCGATTTGCTATAGATTTTATTGGAAAGAAAATGAATGAATCTGATATAATCAGTGATCTGTTTCATAGGGCTTCACCTATTGTTTAACGGGCCTCATTCAATGTTGACATGATTTACACAGAACTCATTCTTCTGATGTTTCATGAAAGAATGATTAAATTATTTAACGCAATGAGTGTTCCCTAACAATAAATAATAATCCAGCATATTTACTTTGTCTTTTTGGATGTAAAGTTGCAGAGGAACAGCTGTTTTCATGATCTTCAAACTGGAGTTCATGTTTAGACTTTTTAATAAAACGGATAGTTCCTGTCCTTGATTCTGATTGGTTGAGCCGTGTTCGAAGCTGTAGTAAATTACTCTACAAACATACACCTTTCTTTACATCTGTGTGTTGCAACCACAACCTTTTTTGAGGAACTACGTTGTTTGGCGGAAGAAGGATGTTTTTATTAGTATCACTACATTTAATTTGCTTTGTTTTATTTTGTGAAACCTTGCTACATACATGGAAAAACTGCTTTATAAAAGCAATAAGCCCCGTGAAGCCGTGGTTTACAGTGAATTTATAACAGCTAAGGGGTGTTGTTAGGCATGACACGAAGCGGAGTAAATTATAAATTCACTGTAAACCACGCCTTCTTGGTGGCTTATTGCTTTAGTTTACTATAAGAATACAGGCTGGTGTGGTTATTGATTGGGAGTGTTTTTCTCATGTTGACCGTCGTTAGGACCAGCGGCCGATGGAGGCGAAGTTTCGGCTCATGTCATACGTGTATTCAGCGTTCTGATGTTTTCCCCAGGCTCCAAACGGGACGACAATGACTGTGCTGTTGTCCTCCGAGCCGTACTGCAGAGCCTGGACAACACAAAAAACACTCATGAAGAACCTTAGACAGTTGTGCCATGCAGTTATAGCTCTTGCAAATAACCAGATTTTAATTTTTCAGACTATTTCTCCCTGACCTGCTCAGCAATGACGTTTGCCGCCTCGGTGGGGTCATGGCATTGGTTGATGACGTCACAGATCTCCTGGTTGTTCATGATGAAGTTGATGCCGTCGGTGGTGAGAACCAGGAAAGAGTCGTGAGCGTGCTGCAACTACAGACGTAAGAGAACAATGAGGGCAGATTCACATTGATTTGACATAGTTTTGCACATGGAATTTAGCTCCATTTGATGTTTCATGACACTAAAACATTTGAAATGTCACAAAATGAAATAAAGCACAATTTAAAAGGCAGACTTTTATTTTGAAATTATGAATGGACTATAATGTGAAAAGTGCATACTAGAGTTCGAGTGGTCTCTGGTTCTGCGATCACGCCGCTCTTCTTCAGGTCGAAATCTCCGATGCTGCGGGTCATTGCCAACCGGCCGTTAACGTTAGCCTGACCGACGCTATTCCAGGTCACAAACCCACCACTCTGACGGATTCTACACACACAAACACAGATATTATTTATATATTGTGAAGGCTGCATTTGAAAAACAAAACAAAAACAAAAATGTTTTTCTATGTGAATATATGTTAAAATGTAATTTATTCCTGTGATCAAAGCTGTATTTTCAGCATCATTACTCCAGTCTTCAGTGTCACATGATCCTTCAGAAATCATTCTAATATGCGGATTTGCTGCTCAAGAAATATTTTGCATTAAAATTATTAAAAACATTTTTGTTATTCCAAATAAAATAAAATATAAGAGTTAGATGAAACCTAAACTGTGAAAATTAGAAATGCTGCCTTGGCAACAGGGTTATTATAGTTAACTAAAACTAAAACCATAAAAAAAAACCATTTTAGTTACTTTAAATAAACTAAATGTCAACTGTAATAAAAATAATATATGTAGAATATAATATAATATAATATAAATATATATTAATTTAAATATATAACTATAGTTTAACTCGATGTACTATTTAACTAAAAATGGATTTAAAAAAATATTTATATACACATTTAAATTAAAAACAAAATTACTACAACTAAAATAAAAGTGAAAATGGAATATATATATATATATATATATATATATATAATTTGGTGTGTGTGTATATATATAAATCATTATATCGTCATAATTGAAATAAAAATGGTAATATAAAAAACAAAGGAAAAAGAGAAACTAATAAAAATTACAAAAGCACATAACAAAATTGAAATAAAAACTCCTAAAAATAAAAGGTAATCCTAAGTATTAATAAAAACTATAATAGTATATAACTAATACTAAAATAACAGCTAACCACAAACAAACACACTACTGTCTTCATTTACAACATTTCATTAATACTATATTAATAAAGTGTTTTCTTCACAATAAAAACACTTGATTCAAGATTTTGTTTTTAGCATAAGGATATTTCATTTAAATGTCCATTAAGTGTCCACATCATTTGTACTGTTCAATTATTATTATCTTTCGACAAAATGCAAGTTATTAGCATAGTAACATCTCCAAACAGTAACTTAAACAGTACTTTTATTTAAGTGATACAAATAACCACACAACGCTTCTGTAACACTGCATGCACGTTTCTTATGGATGTGAGCTGTAATGTGAGTTGCTTTTATTAATAGCACATATGAGAGCGCTCTTCTATCACTACACATACCAGAAGATGTTATTCCTGGAGTGCTGGTGTGTGTTTGACATTATGAGTGTGTGTGTACCTGTGTTTCTCATCTTTCCTCTCTGGCGTGTGATCGTCGGTGAGTTTGCGCACTTTTCCCTTCCTGCACAGCAGAGCGCGACTGTCGCCGACGCTGCCGACAACCAGCTCGATCCCGTCTCGTAACAGCGCCACCGTCGCCGTCGAGCCCACCATCATGAGGGAGGCTGAGCCACATAAACACACTTTACTCAAGTGTGCATCAACTAATAGATGAATACTTTGAATGCAATGCAAGTCGCTTTGGATAAAAGCGTTTGTCAAATGCATAAACGTAAACGTTCATTTGTCATACCGTTGCCATACATCTGCAGCTCCGCAGCCAAAGCTGCATCTACTTGCAGGAACGCTTTAGACAAAACTGCTTGTAAATCTGTTTCCACCTCCAAACAATTCCTACAAAACACAAAATCCTCATCATTTCATTTACAATGATGTATGTTTAACTCTTATATTAGATCCCGAGTCGGTCTGACCTGTAATGCATTTTTGAGTTGTCAGAAATACTGGGATGGTTTTCTTGACCATTTCTCATTTAGGGTCATGAAAATGAAATGTACACAGTTTTGAAGGCATACATTTTTATCTGTTCATGCATTGAATCAAACCCATGATCTTGCTAGCACTATGCTGCTGCAATGTTTGAGCTTCAGGAAAGTACACAAAAATGAATGTAAATAAATAAATAAAAATGTTACATTAAAAAACAGTTTATAATATAATTCCGTTTATAATATTTACATTTTGTATATTTTTTAAAGAGGTGTTAAAAACCGTTTAAATATGCTCTCTGCAACGTCAGAAAACACATGCAAATAGAAAAAGCACCAGCAAATCAAGAAAACATCCTCATTAGTTTGACAGCAGGTGCTGCAAATGCTCACAACACAAACAAATAAAGAATTTTATTCGCAGTGCGTTTCTTTATTTGGTTGTGTTGTGAGCATTTGCAGCGTGTGTGTTGTCAAATTGATGAAGTCGTTTTCTTAATTTGCAGGTGTTTTTCTATTTGCAGCGTGTTGAGCTCTCTCGGCCACCGTAGCTCTCTCTTTTTTTGTTGTGTGTGAGAAGTATAAATGTTTACTGTTTTTACCAGATTTTTAAATGAATTGTAATTGTTACCAAATATTTAAAATAATGTTTATAATATTCAAATTGTGTATTTTTTTTTAAATCATTAAGTAATATATATACTATATATATTTAAATATGCTTCATAATATTCACATTTTTTAAATAGTTTTTAAATACAGTTTTAAAAAAACACTCATGTTTGTTTGTTTGTTTTTGTCGTGGGAGAAGTATTAATGTTAAAGGTTTACTGTTTTATTTTTAATTTAATTTAATTTATTGTTCCTTTTAGCTTACATTTTTAAAAAAAGATATTTAAAATATTGTTTATAACATTAACTTTTTTTAATATTTGTGAAATGCTGTATTAAAAAACATGTTCTATTGTTTTTTTATGCGTGAGAAGAATGTCAATTAATATATTAATGTTAAATATGTACTGTTTTTACCAGGGCCCGGTTGCATGAAAGTCCTTAAGTAATTTGACTTGGGGGTATTCCTGAGGGGAAAAAATTCCCTGAGGTAAGGGATTTCTTTAAGAGCGTTGCAACAAACGTCTTAACTGTCACCCTTACCTAAGTGTTTATACTAAGCGTTTCACGGTAGTTCCTGTCGACATACGGCAATGGGCGCCGCGGTTGCTATAGTTACTACATCTCACAATAAACAGAACATAACGAAATACAAACCTAACCAACTAAAACACGAACAAATAAACAAGCGCTGCCCGTTTCTGCGCTGTTTTGTGTACAGTCGTTACCGAGGAAACCGCTTTGTTTCTAAAGTGAAAGCGCCTCCTGCTGACCATGGACGGAAATTTTACCAAATGTGAAAATTAATCCATGTTTTGACGCTGCAAACACTCAGGAGTTGTAAATGTGAACAGGTGGATCGACAAGATAAATGCATTATAAAAATCTAAACAGTTTAGGCATACATTACATTTATATTTAATGTAGGCTAATAATTGATTAATAATAGTTTAAATTAATATAATTGATACAACACCCATTTTCTTAAATATATTTTTTGTTTCATGAAAACCTGTTAGTCATGGATTTTACAGTCATTTTACAGTTTAATGTTACCATAGTCATTGCCCTACTATGCTTATTTTTTTTATTTTTTTTTATTTGTGCAGGTCTTAAATGTCTTAAGTCTTGCAATTGAGCTTAAAAATCTTAAAAATACTGAGATTAAGATGATTTAAGGGAGCTGTTTTGGTCCCTTAAATTTATCAAGGTGAAATAGTTACTAAGGACTTTGTAGCAACGCTTAAGGGAACACTTAGATAATTAAGTGGAATACTTAATGACAGCCTTAAGGTTCCTTAAATTGACCCTTAGGATTTTTCTTGCAACCCAAGTTTCACTAAGGGTTCCCTTAACCTTATAACTAAGGGATTTCTTAACTTAAGGGCTTTCATGCAACCGGGCCCAGATTTTTAAATTTAATTTAGTTTTAAAATATTTTAAATATTGTTTATAATATTCACCTTTGTGATTTCTAAAAAAAGTTTTAATTAGTTTTTAAAAACATGTTCTCATGTTTATTTTTGGTAATGTGTGATAAGTATTAATATTAAGGGTTTACTCTTTTTACCAGATTTATAGGTTAACTGAGTTTTTTTTATATATTTAAAATACTGTTTATAATATTCACATTTTGAATTTTTTTTAAATAGTTGTTAAATAGTTTTAAAAATTTAAATAAAAAACATGTTTATGTATGAGGAATATAAGTACATTAAAAAGAATTAATATACATATGTTAATGTTAGATGCTAGCAGATTTTACCAGGTTTTTTTTTGTGTTTGTTCTGTTTTTCAGTGTGATTTTTGTATTAAGTCCAATTAGGTCAATTTGACCTGGAAAGCGTAACCAGAATTTCAGCATAATACAAAGGTTAAACAAGTTAAACTGAACTGAAGGTCGCTCTGTCCTGTACCTGATGTGCTGCTCCATGTGTTTGTGACAGAAGTCGGCGGCCTGTGGTCCTCCATGCCCGTCGAACAGGGCGAAGTACAGTACGTTATGCGTGAGTTTGCTCACTTGGAAGCGGTCCTCATTGTCACGCCGGCGGCCGATGTGCGAGGCGCAGCCCACCTTGGACAGGCTGATTTGCGGGATGGGCGTCCCGTAGCGGATGCTGGGCGGCAGCAGGATGGGCTCCTCTATCCGGTTATCCCAGATCCCGAAGGAGTCCCACGTGGCTGGACGTCCGCTTCCGTCCATGTCCAGACGAGTGCTGTTCCACCGGACGCCAGGTGCGGTCGGGTCCCGTTTGCAGGCGCACCTGGGGCTCCGGCCCACAGAGGACAAGCTGCAGCGGAGCAGACGGGACAATGAGACGACTGAGATGGACATTGAGACAGATGATCTTCTGCTCCTCAGATGGGAATCCTGTGAATAAAATTAAAGTTATAGTTAGTGGTGTTTGCTAAACCCCTCCCCCCATCCTGGGACGTCTTATGAAGAAAAGTACTACATCCTCCAAAAAAAAAAAAAAAAGTCTATATATATATATACAGTCAAACTAAAATGTATTCCGATACCTTCAGAATCATTATCACAGTTTATTCACTATAGTTTAGAAAATGGTAATAAAATATAAGAAGAACTCAAGAGTTAAACTGTGTCAGAACAAATTCATCTTGATAATGTCAGATAACTTTGATAGAAAGGTATGGAACAAAACATGCTCAGGTCAAAGTGTCAAATAACATTTTTGGTACAAAAATTTTAATCAGTTTTACTGGTAGTCCACTGTATGAAGATTCTTTGGGTATAATATGTCAGAGTTTACTTTATTTTGCTCTCCTCACTTACATAAATCAACTATAGTGTCCTGCACCCACTAGTAATAAAAATATAAAAAATTATATCTGGTGTCTGAATCATTTTTGGTTTGACTGTAGATGATTCCAACGTAAAACAAAACACTTTTCAGAACATGAGACCCCAATAGGAGTATTATTTACATTTAGTCATTTTGCAGACGCTTTTATCTTTTTAGACGTGTCTTTTTGGTTTGACTACACAAACCAAATATGTTTACCATTATTTATATATATATGTGTGTGTGTGTGTGTGTGTGTGTGTATGTGTGTGTGTATATCTACACTATATTGCCAAAAGTATTGGCACCCCCTTCTAATGAACAGGTTTGACTACTTTAGTAATTTCTATGAGTATAAATCTTAATGTTAAAGCATATAATGATATTCTAGGAAATTGTGTGCTTCTAATATTATAGCAACAGTTTGGACAGGACCCTTTTCTATTCTAACATGACAATGCCTCTGTGTATAAGACAAGGTTCAAAAAGAAAATTACTGATTCAGTCAGTGTGGAAGAACTTGAGTGGTCTGCATAAAACCAAGTCCTAATCCCAGCTGAACACCTCTGGTGTGACTTTATATGCAGACCTTGAGCCAAAAACTCATCACCAAACACCAATGACTTGTATAGACACTATAAGTACAAAAGTGTTGGGACACCCCCTTCTTTAGAACAGAAAAAGACACTAAAAAAACTGTGGCAACAACGACGGGAACATAATTCATGTATTTAAAAACTGTATTTCCATCTCTGTTGCAACAGTTTTGGACGTGTCTAAAATGACTGTACCCATATGTACAAGTGATTGGTGTTTAGTGATGAGTTTTTGGCTCAAGATCTGCATTTACAGTCACACCAGAGCCAGTGTTCAACTGGGATTGGGACTTGGCTTTCTGCAGACCAGTCAAATTCTTCCACACTGACTCAATCAATCATGTCTTTTTGAACCGAGCCTTATACACAGAGACAATGTCATGTTAGAATAGAAAAGGGTTTTGTCCAAACCATTGCTATAATATTAGAAGCACACAATTTCCTAGAATATCATTATATGCTTTAAGATTAAGATTTGTACTCATAGAAATTACTAAAGTAGTCAAACCTGTTCATTAGAAGGGGGCGACCCAATACTTTTAGCAATATAGTGTATATGTATATATATATATATATATACAGTAAATAAACATTAAATTGTGCATTGAACTCAGTATGTGCATGTTGACCTCTTCAGGCCAAGTTCACATGCATGCACTGTGCGTCACTGCTGACCTTTGTGGGACGTCTGTTTCGTGTCCAAACAAACACATGCCTGCACAAGACCTTAAAAGTGACATCACTGGATCATGTGATACTGACTCTGACATTGATGTTGCATCATAACAAGAACACTGTCCGGAATAGCCTTTACGGCCGGGGAAAACAACAGCCAACCCACTGAAGTCCAGTTTGCAGGTGTATTTATTGTGCAGCCAACAACCAAATTCCCAGTAAGAATAACCATCCTACAAACGCGCACCAAGGAAGTACAAAAAAATTTAAAAAATCCGCTCTCTGTAACTGAGAATCAGGACACGAGTGTGACCACGCTACACACTGTTGGGGCAAGAGCACCCCAAACAAAACTTGCAGCCATTTTACATCTTAAGCCCCTCCTTCTGGAATGTACCACTCTGTGGGTAAGTTCAGGCCCAATTACAATATACAACCTTTAGACACACCAACACACAGTACATATTAACCCCAAATACAAATACAGTTTTAAACACACAAGACATAGACCTAAAACTCAACCAGATACACATTTGTTTCACTACTACTGTATATTTGTTAATCTGTATAAACTTCTACCAAATAAATGTTTTAACTGTATAAATGAGTCTTGTGGTTATTGGTACCATAAATTTATGTATAAACAAAACTCCTAGATGCTGTCAAATTATATTAAACAAACACCTTAACATGTACAGACTTCCCAATGAACATAATAAACACATTAACCCAACATACCTCAACCACATAACACACAACATTTGTATAGGTCAAACATTACAAAAGTCTGTGTATACAGATGTCAGTGCCGGCAACCAGACCGTGTAACGCTGCACACTGTGTATATGTGTGTGTGTGTGTGTCTGTGTGTATGTTATACGGGTACGTGCCCATAGTTCATGCATGGTCACGGGTTAGCTCCGTGACAAACACCTTCTGCAATGATTATGAATGTTGTATAATGCATACGCATGATTTAAATAACACACAGCCGTTATATAAGTATACTTATGCTTTTTTCCTTATATATTTTTGATAAAAAATATTATGTATTTTCCTTTTACTGATCTGAAATATATTGTAGTTTTCATTCATGAATATTTATTTTTATTTAGTTATTTTACATGGTTATTTTTTATTTCAAGTTATTTATTTAATAAACTTTTTTTAACTTCTGCCGTACTTGTGATCTTTTCTAAATCTTAATTTAACTTTATTCCTGTATTATGTGAAAGTAGTAAAATAATTACAAAGCACCTCAAAAAACGTTGTGCAAACAAGCTGGATAAATAAATTGTATATTTTATATAGAGTCAAACCAAAAATTATTCAGACACCTGATATAATTTTTGATATTTTTTTTCTACTGGGTGCAGGACACTATAGTTCATTTATGTAAGTGAGGATAGCAAAATAAAGTAAACTGTGACATATTATACCCAAAAACTCTTCATACAATGGACTACCAGTAAAACTGATAAAAAAATAAAATAAATTGGGACCAAAAATGTGATTTGACACTTTGACCTGACCATGTTTTGTTACATAACTTTCTATCAAAGTTATCTGATATTATCAAGATTAATTTGTGCTGACACAGTTTAACTCTTGAGTTCTTGTCATATTTCATTACCATTTTCTAAACTATAGCCAATAAACTGTGATAATGTGAGAAATTTTGAAGGCATCTGAATACATTTTTGTTTGACTGTAAGTATATTTTAAGTGTTTTACTTAAACAGATTGGCTGTCTAATAAATAATTGCAGTTAAGGTCCTTCCACTAATAATATAACGCTGTTTTCTTCAGTATTAATAATTCGTCAGAACATTTAATGTACCAGTTTTCACCTGATGCGTCAAAAAGCGCTGAATGTAACGTTAACTGCTTATTATAAACGCAAATCACATGAAAACTATTTACAGTAACTTACCTGCTGCAAATAAGCAGGTTTATCATTTAGTTGGCAAAGTTGTCAGTGTCCGACTCGGTCTCCTGTCCAGCTGGAGTGACAGTAAAGTTAAGGTGTTAACACATCGACGCTACTAGTTAAATTGTTCAGGTGACAGTTAAACTAGTCCTTCTCCAGGGGGCGCTTGGCGGCTCAAAAGCCGAAAACTCCTTTGAGTCACAGTTAAACCTCAGGATATTTTATGTCAGTGAAGACATTAGTACACTGAAATCTATAAACGATTAAAATTCAAAGACTTCGAACCTGAGGTAATAACGGAAACTCGCGCCGCGGCAATATTTACAAAATGATTACGGAGTAACTCTAATCAGATAAACGCAAACGGCTGTGATTGGTCAATCCTGAGTAGCGCTGAGAAAAGTAACACTTATCAGGTGGCAAGCGCTGCTTCAGAAACGGGTCTGGATAATAATTAAAACCGGAATAATGGCACAGAGACACTTTGACAAACGCTGAATGAGAATTAGTGAGTTGAGAATGAACAGCTAAGAAATTATTATTTTGGCTCATCCTACCTGACCAATCAGAGACGGCGTCCGAGCTGATAAGCCCCGCCCTACTGAAACAATGTTCAATGCTCTTGTTCGATTTCTGTAATACACAGAAGGTTATTCACATTCTATTACACAACAGTATCCAATCACAGGCCGTCTTTGCCCTCGGCTCGTCCAATCAGATGAGGGGGTGTGTGAGGGCTTGGCTCAAGTTTTTTTTTTTTTTTTGGCGCCACCGTCCAACATTCTCTTGCTGACTTGAGTTTGATTTGCTTGATTTGTTTTATTACTCTGTTTGTTTATATAATTGTTATTTATAATTAACAGAAAAACTGATTTTATAATACTTCTAAGATATTAACCATCTATTTGATTTAATTACATGATAAATGCAATTCAGATAAATAAATAAATTCCTCAAACTAAAAGATCTTAATGGTGTTTCTTCTTACAGTCAAACCAAAATTTATTCAGACACCTTCAACATTTCTCATATTAGCACAGTTATCACATTAGAAAATGGTAAAAAAAAAATATGATAAGAACTCAAGAGTTAAACTGTGTCAGAACAAATTCATCTTGATAATGTCAGATAACTTTGATAGAAAGTTATGTAACAAAACATGGTCAGGTCAAAGTGTCAAATCAAATTTTTGGTCCCACATTTTTATCAGTTTTACTGGTAGTCCACTGTATGAAGAATTTTTGGGTATAATATGTCACAGTTTACTTTATTTTGCTATTCTCACTTAGATAAACAAACTACAGTGTCCTGCACCCACTAGTAAAAAAATATAAAAACAATTCTATCTGGTGTGTAAATCATTTTTGGTTTGACTGTATATGATTCCAACGTAAAACAAAACACATTCCAGAAACATGAGACCCCAATAGGAGTATTATCATGAACAATTCCTCTGTAGAACATCAAAAAGAACTAAAGAACTATTTTAACAAAACTAAAATGTGTTACAGTCCCAGACATGGTTGATTTAAACATGTATTAGGGACATTAACACTACCAGTGTGTGCTTGGCCTCTCTTTCTCCCTCATACACACACACACACACACACACACACACACACACAGATGGATGTTTCCGCTGTAAACACAGCAGAAGTCCTGAATAAAAGATCAGCAAGTACTGAAAACACAGACATTTTAATACACTATAAATAACTCATTCCTGAGGAAACCATAACATGAATTGCAACGGGATTCAAGTTTTCTTAAGGAAACAGTAGCACTTGCTTGGTAGCAAATAAATGTTAAGGTATAAGCTTATGTTTTCAGCTGTGTGCAGTACACATACTATATAGCACATCTACTGTAGGAATCAGACTTGTGGCAACACGTCTTGTTTTCCATACGATCTAGAATGAGAACAGTCCAATGGATGCTCTGCAGTGAATGGGTGCCGTCAGAATGAGAGTCCAAACAGCTGATAAAAACATCACATTAATCCACAAGTAATCCACACCACTCCAGTCCATCAGTTAACATCTTGTTAAGTAAAAAGCTGCGTTTTTTATAATCCATCAAGACATTTTTAACTTCAAATGTCTATCCATAATATTGCTTTCTCCAGTATAAAAGTGGTCTCATCTGAATCAGGAGAGAAATCTGCACAGATCAAGCACCATTTACAAGCCAAAACAGCTGTAAACAAATATGTGGATTGATTTTGATGTGACAACAGGAGATGGACTTTTTCACTGGAGGAAGCGTTATTATGGATTATGGACACTATTTTGAAGTTAAAACATCTTCGTGGATTTGTTTCTTACAAACACGCAGCTTTTGGCTTCACAAGATGTTAACTGATGGACTGGAGTGGTGTGGATTACTTGTGGATTATTGTGATGTTTTTATCAGGTGTTTGGCCTCTCATTCTGACGGCACCCATTCACTGCAGAGGATCCATTGGTGATGCAAGTGATGTAATGCTACATTTCTCCAAATCTGATGAAGAAACAAACTCATCTTGGATGACCTGAGTCAATTTATTCAGCAAATTTTCATTTTTGGGTGAACGGTTTCTTCAACCTTAAATTTCTGATGAACAATATATATATATATTGCAGACGTTTAATGTTTACTTGCACCTAATAGTGCTGAACAAACACTCACCAGAATGTCTGAGGAACATCAGTACAGTGCTGCCACACAAACACTGTAAAGAGAGCCATCACACCATCATTTGCTGCACAGTTCATTTCACTGAAGTATGTAGGGCAGATGCTCCGTAGGGTCCATAATGTCGACCGAACACAGGACTTGGTAGCTGTGTGTGCTGCACCACTGCTCCTGAGTGAAATATTTGCAGCAGGACTCAATTCAGACATCATTTAGAACAAAGATACCTAAATTTAGTCCAAGCTTGCTTCTGTAAACTCAATACCAACGTCTTGCTCCCTCACACGGAAAGGATAAAATATTCAGCAGACATTACTTAGAGCTCTCATAAAAACACAAAGACCTCATTCAGTCAAGTCCTGATACCATGGTAAAAATAACATGAAATCATACAGCGTGCAAGGACTCAATCATAGTTAAAAGGGCTCTCACATCAGAAACCAAAAACCAAGTTCATGCTCAAGGATTTTTAACAATTCAGCTTGAAAAAAATGTAAAAAAAATCACATAATGTAGGACATCACAAACATTATTTTATTCCTGTAAAGTGCTCTACAGTGATTATCAACCCAGCATTATGTACCTCTAAAGGACGCTCACACTGAGAGCATTTTTGGAGTGATAAAGCAACCAAAAGTCATTCATTTTCAATGGGATTAACATCTACCAGCATTAACAACCACTACCAGTGCTTGAAGTTGTTCAGGTGTGCAAGTGAGTGACCACAGTGACTGAACATGATTGATGCTAACATTTAGACAGTCATTAACTGTTCTGAGAAAACCTACAAGGTTCCTAAAAACAGTGTAATACAGAAACTGTTGAAAAAAACAGTTATCAGACAAAAGTTTCTTTTTTCTAAAAACGAAAAGTGATAAAAAGTTCCTCTTCGAAGTGTTAACCTAAATATAGTGACATTCAGTTTTACACAAGTTAATACTAAGAGTGAAGACAGTAGACAATTTTTGCCTTTACAAAAATAAAAAAAATGTCATTGAACTTTCAATAAAGTTGCACAATAGTGAACAATTCACTTGTAGATTAATGATTAAGTGAACGCATTAACTAAGCTAGTTCACATCTCCTCAACGAATACCAACATTTCAAATATTCTAAAGTTGGATGTTGGACTTAAACTGCCATTCCAGCTTCTGTGACTATATTCATGGCGAGAAATATCATGGCTAAATTATCATGTTTTTACAATTTATTTTTGCTAAAAACTCCAAAACTGTATTTGACTTAACTCTGTTAAAAATCTCTTCAAAGAGTTAACTGAATTAAAAAAAAAGTTTTCTCACAGAGTTAAAACCAAAACATGCTTAATGGATAAAGTGATTCGGGAGAGAGAACATGTTGGAGGATCTTTCCCTAATATTAAAAACTTGTTTGTCAAAATGTTGGGAAACAACTGCAATTTCCACTCTGCATTTCAACAGTGTGAATACACTAATCCAAAATACCGTCTAAAAGTTGGTGTTTGATGGAGTAGGAAATGAGTCTTAAAGGAATAGTTTACCCTTAAAATGAAATATTCGTCCAAAACTATACTAGTATTTCTTTTTTTTAAAGAAATGTCTAAGGGTCATTTTGGGCATTCAATAGAAATTAATGGGGTCCAATGTTCTTCAAAACATCCTTCTTTTGGGGTCCATAGAAGAAAGTAAGTCATACAAGGATTGGAACAACATGAGTAAATGATGACAGAATGTCCATTTTTGAGTGAACTACCCCTTTAAGAGACATTTAAGAAACTTCCAGGCTTCCAAAATGTGAAGGTTGAAAGTTGGGTAGTAGTCTGCACCAGTATAGCCAAAAGTGACTTCACAGTCAAGAACAAGCATAGGCCATGAGACTGTAAGTTCACATCACGCTCACCATTTGGGACAAGGCCATAGGCAAGGAATCATTTCATTTCTGCTTCTGAACATGGTCTAAAGCTTACGTGAAGCAACAGTAGTCTACGTATTTGTAGATAGTGTTGTCAAACATACCGACTTAAATACTAGTTGTACTGAAATTTTTAAAATGTCCATTTCCTGCTAGCATTTGAGCGCTGTTGAGTGGATTCTTAAACACCGCTGATTGGCCATTGTGTTCACTCTTCACCAAGCATGAAATGATGATCATTGTAGCCAATCACAGTAATATCTGTTGAGCGCATGAAAACAATGGCCAATCAGCATGTTTAAGAATCCGCTCAACAGTGCTCAAATGTTAGCGGGAAATGGACATTTTTAAAATTTCAGTACCAACTGGTACCGAAGTCGGTACTTTTGACAACACTATTTGTAGACATGTTTAGGTCTGCTATACATTCTCCATCTACAAAACACATTTACATAACAATGAGTCACTTTTCCGCTTCTTCTTTGGGTCGTGGTTTTGAGCAACACTTAGATCCGGCAAACAGCGACCTAAAGACATTACTTTTCTTCTTTCCTGTCCTGCCCTTTCCGGGCGATTGTTCGGAGAGACATATGGACTTCCGGAGTGTACCAATACGCCGCTCGTGTTCACGGATCTTACACTGCAGGTGGTTCTGGATGGCAAATCCCAACGACTCCATATCCAGCGACGCTCCATAGACTTCCCAAGTCATTCCCTGCTCATCCCAGACAATCTCCTGAGGTGCACCGCTCTCCTCCTTTTCTCCTTCCACCCCTGCTGTTCTCCCAGAGTTGATCAGCTTCAAGGAGTCCTCAGAGGTCTTCTCTGCTACCCCTGGCGACACTTGACAAGTTGTGTCAAATTCATTGACAGTTACTTGGGGAGGAACTGAACCAAGAGGTTGTGGGGACCAGCTATGAAGTTCAATCTCTATTTGACAGATGTGTTGAAGAGGTTTCTGGCTATTGGGGGACTTGTAAGGGGGTGGACCTAGAAATCTAGGCTTGGCTCCTGTTGGTTTGGGGTCTGGTAAGGCTGCAGTTGGCAACCAATCAGAGTCTGAGTTGCTGTCAAGGTTGAGCGTATCATGAAGACCAATTTTAGGGTTGAGGTCAATCTCAGGGTTCAACTGATAGGGTTGAGCGTTGTGGACTGGGCTTGTGTCTGTGGATCTACTGCAGACCTCCACATTCGCCTGGACCTCGACGTCAACGTACACCGGTTTCAGATCCGCCTGCAGTGCTGCATCCTTCATTTCGGTCACCGGAAAACCTTCAACCGTCATCGTCACTGCATCCTTCAAGTTCTTGGATGTCGGAATCTTATTCTTTTCGTTTATTATTGCATCCATCCTGACCTCAGTTGCCATTTTGTCATTCTTAATCTCAGCTTCCCCCTTTTTCTCTCCTGTGTTCCTTCTCTCCTCGCTCTCTGCTTCCTCCCTTCCCTTTTTTTCCCAGAGTCTCTGACTCTTTCCTGCATGTCTCTCTTGGGTCGTGACATATGCGTCAGTCTTGTCTTCTGGCTCTTTCAGCTTTTCAGCACGATACGTTGGCAGAGAGGAAGATTCTTTGCAACCTTTCGAGCTCATCAAGGTGACGTCACTTCCCTGAAGGACAGCGTCCTCTCTTTCATCTCCTTTCGTCTCATTCCCGCTCTTTATCTCCAGCTTCTCTTGTCCCTGAGGACTCTCCCCCATTGCTGCTTTCGTCCCCAGTCGCAGGTTGCTTTCCACCAACGTGCCAATCATTTTATCTTTTGGAGACGTCAACAGCAGTCCCTCTTTGCTTGTAACTCTTCTATTCCGCTCCGTTTTGTCCATTTTGAGAGACGCAGGATGGGGCGGTTTAAGTTTGGGGCTGGATGTAGCTCTAGGAATATGCGAGAGAGAAACCCGGTTGAGACTCTTGGGAGAGTCGGAAGAGGAAATCTGGGAAGCGGACGATGTTTTTTGAAGCGTCTTTTGTGGGGAGTCTGTGGAGCCCATGATATGAGATGCTGAGGCAGTTTTTTGCATGTTTTTGGGAAATGCTTTCACTTGTAGCTTCTTCTCATAGCTCGCATTTGGGGATCTCAATTTTGGCCCACTGGGTCCAGTTTGGCTGGATAAACTTAAGACCTCCACTCCAGGTGCAGCTGTTTTGGTTGGTTGTTTTGATGACATTTTAGTCGTAGCAGTTGTGTTAGCTATTCCCGCAGTGACCTGCTTGGTTGAGTGCATGGTGGGTATTTTCGATGCAGCTGTGGACGCAGGGAGCGGTTCTGTGGCTGGAATGGCAGCGGTGGCTAATGCAGTGTGTTTTAGTGTTTTTACATGGCCGGCGGATTCCCTGGAGGTGGATCTCTCCTCCTGATCTTTAGCTTTAATTTGAATCCCATGATTCTCTCCAAGTCTTGTCCTGGTTCCAGGAGAGAGGTTTCCCTTTCTGTGCTGGGACTCAGATTCCCAGCATGCCTTGGGCTCATTATTTCCAGGGGGATGAAGGAAAGCAGGTTGGGATTCCATGAAACAAATGATAGTTGAAGGATCTTGTAGTCACAGTCTGATTTAGTGATGTCCTAGATGTGGATGCAGATTCAGTTAGTAGCATTTTTAAAACAATATAACCTTAAAACACCAAAATAAATGATTTTTCAAGGACATACATTTTCTAATTGGCTTTACTGGTATTTTCACAACTGTCGAATTTTCATTGTCATGTGTTCATTGATGAAACATTTTAATTGACATGGGAAAGATAGGATTATGGGAACTATGGATTTTATGTCAGTTCGGTTAGGTACTGTAAATGCACTCCTAGTGTAACAACTGTACATTTAGCACTTCTACATTTTGACATTTATCATGTATACTGAATTAACTAATCTTTAAATGTACCATACTGAAAAGATAAGCCTATTTCATTGTGGTGATTAAACCACCCCTTATGAAAAATATCCATGGTTTTACTATGATTAAAACCAGTGTTGGGGAGTAACTAGTTACATGTAATGGAATTACGAAATTTTATTACAAAATAAATGTAACTGTAATCTGTACAGTTACTGAGAAAACATGTGTAATTAAATTAAGATCACGTATGAAAATGTTAACGATTACAAAGGGGGTTACATCTGAATATTTTCACACACATACAGATTTGATTGATTTCTTTCCCAAATTGCATTGACTGCTCTAAAATATGAGACACCAATGTTTCAGGAGTTTAGGACACAGAATATGACACATTCTTTTTTGATAACCATTTTACTTCCTATTTGAGTTTGTGCATATGTTTTATTTTTTTTAAAGATTTTCAGATTTTTTCCAAAGCATTGTTAAATATCAGTGTTTCCTGTCATAGCTGCAAAGATTTGATTTCAAATCTGTATATAACCTCAAAATGATCTTGAAGTAAATGGAGATGCTAAAGTTTGATTTTGTGGTGGCTGTGCTTTAACATTAAATTTTTTAAAATCTTAATTCAAGTGATGAAGGATTTTGAAAGTCTGACAGTAATCAGTGTTGAGTACTACTGTAAGGTTAACCCTGCCTGCTTTAAATGTTTCAGTTAAAAACATTCATCAGAAATTTAGAAACGTAATCAAAAAGTAATCTAATGTAATCCGTTACATTACTTTATTAAAGTAATTGAAATGGTTACACTATTATTACATTTTAAATAGGGTAATTTGTAATCTGTAACCTATTACATTTCCAAAGTAACCTTGCCAACACTGATTATGGTAAACCATGGTTTTGCTACACTAACCATAGTTTAACCATGGTATTTGTAGTAAAACTGTGTTTATATAAATGCTAATCATTATGCTAAAAAAACATGGTTTTTACACTTTTACTATAGTAAAACCATGGTTAATTTTCATGGGAACAACTCTAATGGACGCAAGTTTTAAATGATGGCTGTTTTTTTACATGTGCAATCAGTTTGGAGTTGTTGTTTTTTTAATGTGCCACTTATCAAAATAGAACCAAAGCAAATATAAAAATAAATAAATAATTTAATTAATTAATTTAAAAAAACTTAAATGCTCAAATAAAAAAATTCTTAGGCCAGTTTAAGAAGTGTCCTAAACCCACAAAACAGACCAGTCCAGTGTTGCAAATTTGTTGCTAAATTTAGCAACTTTTCAGACTACCCTAGCAACTTTTTCTTTCAAAGGCACCTAGCAACAAATTTAGCTATTATTTTATTATTATTTGGCAACTTTTAGCAACTTTTGATAAGTGACTTAAACAAAGGGCACACATTTTCCATCTAAATTACACAAAAAGAGGAAACCAAAGATGTCTCGCAGTACACATGAACTAAGTTAGCTGCTATTTGCAATTGTTCAACTTAATTATAATGATAATTTAATAATTGTTCATTTATGATACACCTTGTTTAGTAGCTTGTACATGCGATTGTTGATCAGTTGGTAAACTGTAAGAAAAATATCTAAACAAATGGAAAAGGTATAGTAATTTTCCAGGACATTATCTGTTATCCATTTTCCGTTGCAACCCGAAAACACAAAATACAATGCGTCATTTAAAATGCAGGTAAAAACCTGTGAAAAATCAATACAGAAAATTCCTTTATATTAGATTTTGCCCTATTTTTACAGACTTTTCTTAGAGCATAGCATACTAACTAACTACGAATACACTGCTTAAAACTATAATTGCTCAGAATGTGTAGTTTGAGTTTAATAGCTAATAAATTTTTTTTATTAAATTGTAATCAATCAAAAATGTGTAAAAGTTCAATAATTCAATGTTGTATTTAAAAGTTATTTATATTTTAATATTACGCATTAATATTATTTTACGAACAAATCTAAATGAACATATTTAAAATATATTTTTTGCTGAGATTTGATGTAGAAACAATTTTGCGTCATCGTGCAATGACGTCACAATGTCATTTAGCAACTTTTAGCAACAAATCAACCTTCCTTTAGCAACTTTCCCTGAAAATTAGTTGGCAACACTGGACCAGTCTGACTAGGTTAGACTGCAGCTGTTAATAAAAATCTCTCATTCTTCTATTAGGCTACATTTTATTTCACTATTTAAGTTTTAATTCTCCGTTTACACTGATATAATGTAACATTTAATTCGATTCTAACAAGTTACCGCGTTTTCCCGCCTGTACTTCGGGGCAGTGATCCTAATTTACACATCCATTAGCAACGCCCTTAACTACACACAACACATAAGTAAACACAATCCGTTATTAACGAACTAACGTTACACACTTAATAAATATTACGTACAATCATACTCACTATTGAATGCCTCCCAAATCGATCCAGACATTGCCAAGACGCTGCGCTCTTCTGAATGAGGCTCCGTCCGCGGATGCTGAAGCTGTGAAGTGTTTTCCCTCTCATGCTTGAATAAAGGACGACGCTCTGATCTGCAGCCGATGTGCGCATGCGCAGTCGAAGCGAGCAGAGGATGACGCGCGCGCGGAATACAGGTCACGTATCGATTTAGTTGGATGTGCATCTCATTTTTCCAAAACATCAACTGGCATTATAGAGATGTGAGTGTTATATTGCCTTGCAAAATCGCCAGAAAGCAATTGCATGTCTATTCTTGATAGTTAAACATCAATGAATCTGCATTTTATAACTTAGTGCTAGATTGAATTTTGTAAACAAAAGTTTAAAATCCTTAATTTATTTAATTTTTACCGTTAGGCTACATATGTTATTCCAATAGACTTGAATATGTTTAAAAATCCTTAGAAACCACATACATTTTCCCTTTCACAATTACAACTTAAGATCAATACTTTTATTTCCTTTTTATTGAATTAATATATATATATATATATATATATATATATTGAAATGCCCGCAAAAGTCTGGCTTAAAGCAGATGCTGAATTTAGTAGCCTAATTAAATACCACCTTACGATTCCATGTTGGCATTTAGCTATTTTGCTGCTTGACAGTGTGTTTGTATTTCATTAAATCGACTTTATCTGTCATATTAAAGTTGTTGATGGTACAATGACAGTGCTTTGGTCGCCTAGTTACCAGTAATGACTGTCAGCAGCACCTGAGCTGATGGTTAGTAAAGTGAGAAGGATTACTCTCAAAACACTGGAGCCGACAGCATATCAGAGTTTCTGTATTTCTCATGAAGAATAATGAACATATGTCATCCATTGACTACACATATAGTGCTCTCAATGTGGTGGGTTAGTGAAAAGCATTGCATATATATATATTTATTATATAATATACATATTTGTACATTACACATATAGTGCTCTCAATGTGGTGGGTTAGTGAAAAGCATTGCATATATATATATTTATTATATAATATACATATTTGTACATTGACTACACATATAGTGCTCTCAATGTGTGGGGTTATTAGTGACAAGCAATGCATATATATATATATATATATATATATATATATATAAGATCAAAATAATGAAATATATTCAAGTGATATAGTTTGAAATTACATTTTATAACAATATATGCATGGCATGACTTTTAGATACACACACACACACACACGTGAATAAGTCTCATGCAATCCATGTATTATATAATAAATTACTGAATTGTTTAATTAATGCATTATTTACATCTCTGAGAAACATCTGAGACAAACTTGATATTTCAGTGAAACATGAGAAAAACCCATCCATGTGCATTAAATAATTCATCTGGATTTATGCATATGCAATCTTACTTTTCTTTTGACTCTGTAACTAAAGAAAGCAATCCATATATTATATAATAAATTATACATTTTAAATAGGTTTTTAAATTTCATATTATAATTGTAGTACAAAGCACGTGTTATATAAATTGTATTTTATCAATTAAATTTTACAATATATAAATATGTGCATTGCATGCACACTTTATAATTGTTTTTAAAGGTTATTTTATAATTGGCATACAATGCACATTATATAATAAAAATAAAAAACAATTGCATAATTTTATAAAATTACAAATGTTAATATACTTTTACGTATGTGTGTAAATGACAAAAGTGAAGTGTCACTCAATACATACATTGTTTTATAAAACTATACAATATAACTCCTTTTCTCAGATATTTATCCTGAAATGTATTCTAAAAATGAGTCAATAGCTCACACACTAAGTCACTGTAGTTATACAGTAAAAGTATAAAGTTATAAAATGCAGCTCAAATCATTGATCTAGGGAGATTTTGATGAGAAATGTCTGAGCTCATATTGAGATCTCTGACTTTTGATGCAAACTTTGTCATCTTGAGCAAATCTGAGCACAGTTTTGAGACATTGAGATTGTTTTTGTCATGAGAAGCATCTGAGAAGCAGGAGTTTATTTGCTTGAATCCTTTAAACTGCCTGTGAGATATGAACAGGATCTCTCAATCAGTCTCTCCTCAGAGAAACACCTGCCTGTGAGCTGCGGTGCGATCAGCTGTCGGCTCCATCTGTCGGCTGTCGGTTGGAGTGCTGAGCGTCAGTGCTCTTTAACTCTGTGAGTCTGGCTGAGTGTTCAGTCTCCTTCTCTCTCTCTCTCTCATCAGCCTGTCTCTCTCATGGCCTCCTCTGAGAGTCGCTCCGACCCGACCATCGGCACCGACGCCTCGGCCAACAGCATGTGGGAGGAAAGCTTCGACACGGAGAAGTAAGTTAATCACACTTACAAACCTTCCTGTAGAGTTTACATCCAACACACCACAAGTAAACCCTTAATTAGTGGATTCAGGAAAGTGGCTCTCCAGAATCAAGAAGAGGATAAAATATTAATATAAGATTCAAGTACAAAATTACTTTTTAAATGTAAAAAATTTGACAAAAACAGATTTGGGTAACACTTTACAAGGGTTTAAATACATTAGCATAACATAACAATGAAAAATCATTCGAAAACATTTATTGTTTTTTAACATTTACTAATATATTAATAAAATCAAAAGTTATCTTTGTTAATATTATTTAATGGGCCTGAACTGACATGCACTAACAATGAAAAATAAACATTCAAATAAACATGTATTAATCTCAGTTATTGTTCATTTCAACATTTACCAATACATTAATATAATCAGTAATAATAAAGTTAAAAAAGTTATAATAATGTTTGATGGGCCTGAACTAACAATGAATGAATGAATGAATGATGCATTTATATATATATTAACATTAGTTAATATTAATGCATTAACTATTGGGACCTAAGGTGTTACTGATATTTGTTAGGAAATTATAAAACAAACATACTGCTAAAATACAAAAGAAAATGTGTATTTGGCCATTTTTGATTGCTAAACTTAAATTTGTAGGTGAAACAATAATACCAATGCCTTACATGTTGCTATATCAGTGCATTAGTTTATTGATGATTTTAGCAGTAATTGATCTCTCAGTTGTTTCTCAGGTTTTATTTTGAAAAAAAAGACCATAGAAATCTCACATTTCTCATCAGGTTTCACTCTGTACTCTTACTATACAACTACTGCTGACCAATATGTGTGTTTGTTTATTTCTCCGAATGCATATTTACACCTCTGAGAAACAGCTGAGACAAAGTTGATACGAAACAAAACTGAGCTAGAAAACTCCATCCATGAGCATTAAATAATTTATCTGGATTTAAATACATGCAATCTTACTTTTCTTTTAACTCAGGACTCAGACCTGCAAGAAACCAGCAGAGGTTTCACTTGTGCTCAAATGCTTAAAAACCTTAAATGAACTCAAAAACTAATTTAAAATCAACCAAAAGCAGCAAAATCAACCCAGACCACCTCCTGTTGATTAAAGCTTCAGACAGTTGCTTTATACATTTATTAGCTAGCAATAAGCCCAAATGCCTAATCAAGTAACAGAAAAAATCATTTGAGGAATCATTCTGGAACATAAACAGCGCAGGATGAGTTATACTTGAAATTTGATACTTTATACTTCATTAATAGTGATGCTAGACTTACACTACTGTTCAAAATGTTACTAATGTCTCTTCTGTTCACCAAGGCTGCATTTATTTGATCAAAAATAAAGTAAAAATTGTGAAATATTATTACAATTTCAAATAACTGTTCTCTATGTGAATATGTGCAAAAATATAATTTATTCCTGAGATCAAAGCTGAATTTTCTGCATCATTCCTCCAGTCTTCAGTGTCACATGATCTTCAGAAATCATTCTAATATTCTGATTTGCTGCTAAAGAAACATTTCTGATTATTATCAATGATGAAAACAGTTGTGCTGATTCATATTTTTGTGCAAACTGTGATTATGTTTTATTTCTTAGGATTCACAGATCAATAGAAAGTTCGAAAGAACAGCATTTATTTGAAATAGAAATCTTTTGTAACATTATAAATGTCTTTACTGTCACTTTTGATCAATTTAATGCACCTTTGCTGAATAAAAATATTCATTTCTTTAAAAAAATCTTTTGAACAGTAGTTTAACAAATTCCTAATTAAATATGGTAAAGAGTACATAAAATTTTGTTTATTCAAATCACTGTAAAAAAAAAATGCTGTTAAAACAAAGATTATTGGGAATACAAGAAAATACTATTTCAGCATTTAAATTTCACTTTTAATTCAGTGTGTTTGTTTGTAATTATTTGCAGTTATTATGACTGCAAATGATTCTGTATGGAGACTCTGTGGCTCAGAATCTGAAGGTTTAATGTGAGTGGACTTCATCCTTCGCTCACAGCTCTCTGTGTCT
>JAFVLL020008382.1:32500-44756 GCA_021397915.2 Tor tambroides
GACAGTGATTTTGCCGAGTAAGACTTAAGAAATGACAAGTTGACAAGAATGTTGTTCAAGCCCCAACAAGAACATGACAAAAACACATCTCTGTCAAGCATTTCAACTTCATGTGTTACAATTTCAATTTATCTCCTAACTTCGTATCCTAGGTTTGTAATTACAACATTTTATATAATAATTACATCTTTTAATTTCAGAATTATGACTTGGTCTGTCAATTTTGACACTTTATCACATCATTTCAACTTTAATGTGTTATAATATCCACTTTTTTTCTTAAAATTATGACTTTTTCCAAATAATTTGTACTTTTTCCTCACAATTATGACTTGGTCTGTTAATAATTCCAACTTTTTCAACAATCTCATAATTATCACTTATTTTATGCCATAATTGCAATATTTCATATCATAATTACATTTTATTTTATAACTGCGACTTTTTATCTGATAATTATGACTTTGTCAATTTTGACTTTATCTCATAATTTCAACTTCATGTGCTATAATCTTAACTTTTAATCTTATGATTATTACTTTTCTCAGTTTTAGTTATCTCACAATTATGTCTTAATTTTAACTTTTTATCTCATAATTATGCCAGGTTTAAATTTTATGTCGTGATTATGATATTTTACAATATATCATAATTACGACTTTTATCTCATATTTAAGACTCAGTATGTCAGTTTCGTCTCATAATGATTAGTATGTCATCATTTTTAATTAGTCATAATCGACATGTTTTATCAGAATTTAGACTTTTTAAAAAATTACAGCAAAGAAAGAAAACATATGTAAATAGGGTAAGTTTATGTAAATATGTAAGTTTAGGGTAAGACATTTTTTTTTTAATGCGTTTGAAAGCAGTCTCTTCCACTCACCGAGGCTATGTTTACTTGATTAAAAATACAGTGAAAACAGTAAAAATATTACAAAAAACATGACTTAAAATAACTGTTTTCTGTGTGAACGTATGTTCAAATGTAATTTATTTCTGTGATCAAAGCTGTATTTTCAGCATCATTACTCCAGTCTTCAGTGTCACATGATCTTCAGAAATCATTCTAGTATGCTGATTTGCTGCTCAAGAAACATTTCTGATTATTATCAAAGTTAAAACAGATGTGCTGCCCAATATTTTTGTGGAAACTGCATCCTTGATGAATAAAAGTATTAATTTCTGTCAAAAAAACCCCTTCCAACAGATGTTTCTTTTCTGGTTGCAGTGTAAAAAGTGGGCAGATCAGAAACCTTGAATCTGCGAAGGTGTCGATGGTGGGACAAGTGAGACGGTAGGGTGTGAGCACACATTGGCTCCTCCTCATCCTCATCCTCATCATCACACTGAATGTGTGTTTCTCTCAGGTGTGAGGTGGAGGAAGGCGATTCGGCCGAGCCGGTGAGTCCGGTGACTGAGAGCGTGGCCGAGGGTCACGAGGAGTTTTACGACCTCAACTACGTGACGGATAAAGCAGAGAGCGGCACATCAGCGGAGGTGAGCTCTCTCTCAAACACTGCAAATCTGGATATGTACCACGGTAATACTTTGCTGCTGAAGTAGCATGTAAATACCATGGTATGTGAATGTTACTGTACCATCATACCTGTATATACATAATTAGTAGCCTTATATATACACTACCACAAATGATTGAATTATGCAAATTAATGCAGATACACAGAAGCCCATTTCTGCCACATTAGAAAAAACATCATGCCAGTTGAAATTGACAACGCTCATTCTTATAATCTTAATCAAAATTCTCATATCAACTTTTCGTCTCATATTTATGATGTAGATGTAGTGTCAATTTCGAGTTATCTCAATTATGACTGCTTAAACACACGTTTGAGTTTTTAGTCCTATAATTTCATTTATTTTTCTCTCATATTAGTATGTCATAATTTTGACTTTTTCTTTCAATTATGACTGTTTAAATACATAACTTTGATTTTTTTAGCCTCATAACTTGTCATTTTCTTTTTATAATCTCATATTTATGTCATATATTTGACTTTTTATCTCGGTTTTTATCTAATTTGACTGTTTAAACACATAAGTGATTTTTTTAGCTCCATAATTTAGATTTTTTGTTAAATTCATTTATCTCATAATTTCTACTATGTCATAATTTTTTGACTTGTTCTCAATTATGACTGTACACACTCAAATTAATTTAATTTGTAAATTTCATAATCCTGATTTACCTCAATTTCAATTTAATGACAATTTCAACTTTTTGTCTCATAATTATCTCATGACTGTTTAAACTCAATTTTTTGTAACCTCATAATTTAGATTTTTGTCAGTTTCACTCTCATAATTACAACATAGTGTCATAATTATGACGTTCTCAATTATGACTGTTTCAATTTTTTATAATTCAGCACATAAAACATTAAATAGTTCTGACTTGATTTATGATTATGAGATAAAATGACATACTATGTCAATTTTCGTCAATGACCATTTATAATTTGACACTTCAATGTCATAATTACTATTCAGCAAATCAGTTCCAACTTCTCATTATTCTGACTTGGCATGTCAATTCTTTAATTTTTATGCCATAATTATAACTTATCTCATAATTTTGATTCCTAATTATGACTGATCCCATATTTATGATCTACTAAAGCATGAATTGTTTCTAATGTGGCGGAATGGGCTTCCAAAACAACTGAAATCCAGCTTTTGGTCACATACACCCATATTTAACAATTGTTAACCTTTGACCCCTCTGTGTGCAACTGAACAAACCGTGCACGATAAACAGCTGGGTGTAATTGATATGTGTGTGTGTGTGTTTCAGCCATGCAGTGTGTACAGCTGGAGAATCGACCTGTCTAAAGCAGAGAAATACTGGGACGGCTGGTTCAGAGGAATATCCAACCTCTTCCTGTCCTGCAACGTCCCAAAACTCCTACTGCTGGCAGGCAAGAGACACGGACCAATCAAAGCACTCCTCTCAAACACATGAAACAGACATAATAGTAATCCTCCTTTTAAGAAGCAGTCTTAATGATACAACATATAGTCGTCAAAAATGAATGACGCTGATCTGAATGGCTAAAAGGAAACATTTGTGACCACAAAACCAGTCATAAGGGTCAATTTTTTGAAATTGAGCTTTATAGATCATCTGAAAGCTGAATAAATAAGCTTTCCACTGATGTATGGTTTGTTAGGATAGGACAATATTGAAAATCTGGAATCTGAGGGTGCAAAAAAATCTAAATACTGAGAAAATCGCCTTTAAAGTTGTCCAAATGAAGTTCTTAGCAATGCATATCACTAATCTTTATTTAAAATTCTAATGATTTTTGGCATAAAAGAAAAATGGATCATTTTGACCCATGCAATGCATTTTTGGCTATTGCTACAAATATACCTGTGCTACTTAAGACTGCTTTTGTGCTCCAGGGTCACATTTATGCGACAAAATGACACATTTCTGTCAGTTTAATGTGAAACGTGTCCTGTGTTCAGGCATTGATCGACTGGACAGAGACCTGACCATTGGACAGATGCAGGGTGAGTCTGATCAATAACTGTATCCTATGACACCATTCATGCATCGAGCTGCACCATCATATAAATCTGACATAAACATTCAAATCTGTCCTAGAAATCTATATAAATGATTATATAGATGTCTAACAATCACAAATGACTGATTGGCTGGCCTGACCACCGCTGAGAAAAACAACATATTATGTGACCAACAGCGTTTACACCTGAATAATGGCAGAATAGTAATATGCTTGATGTTAATGTTTTCTATGGCTTCTGTAGGTAAATTCATGATGCAGGTGCTGCCCCCTTGTGGACATGCAGTGCATGAGGACATCCCAGATAAAGTAAGAGTATACTGTATATCATATACAAATTTCTTTTCAAAAGCTTGTGATCACTGATATTTCTGATCCTTCAGAAATATCATGTGACACTGAAGACTGGAGTAATGATGCTTTGATCATAGAAATAAATTACAGTTTACAGTATATTCTCAGAAAACAGTTATTTTAATTATAATAATATTTAATAATTTTACTGTATTTTGGAATAAATATACACAGTCTTGAAACACTCAACACTCATTCATCTGTATAAATATTATGCACAGATGATTTTGTTATTCTTGTTGCACGTGTTTCAATGCATTATTTGATTTTTGTGCATTTTTCAGGTGGCAGATGCTTTGGCAAGTTTTATGATCAGACACAAATTTGCCGAAGCTCGCAGTGAAACTAAAAGGTGAGTTAATAACAAATAAACTCCTCTACTATTTATCTAAAACTAATTTTTAAATTTTATTGATCAACTTACCTGACATATGCACAAACCCACAAAATAACACAGCAACTGTGTTATTTTAAAGGTTTAACTCAACCTTTTGGGTAGTTTTATTTAACTCAACTATTGTTTAAAAACTACTATATGGCTGGCTTAAAATTAACCCAAAAAAGGTTGTAAATTAAAAACCAGACACATAATTACTTGAGGCAATAATCAAAAGGTGAACATTTATTTATAAAGAATTTTTTTAAAAAAAGGTTATTTATTTACTCAACTTATTAATAAATGTTCATTTCCGACCTATTTTGGGTTCATTTTAAGCGGGAAATACAGTCATTTTTAAGCAATAGTTGCAGTAAATAAAATTACACAGAAGGTTGGGTTAAAAATTTAACCCAAATGCTGTCAGAACAACCCAATCGCTGAGTTTGTCTGTATTTCACCCAGCACCGAGCTGTATTTAACATAGCTATCCCATCATTTTTAGAGTATATACACACACACACAGTATAAAATGCATTAAAAGATGTAAGAAACACATTCTGCTGAAGTCTGAGCATGTTAAACATTACTACAGAAACTGCATGTCATTCTCTCTCTCTCAGTTCCTCGTACCCGTTCATGCGGTGAACGCATGAGAGTGAGTGACATTATTGTTTTTCTCGTCTGTAAATGATTGTTTGCTGTCATTTGTTTGTACTGCAACTCTTTCTATCCTGTCTGCATTCGTGCATGCACCCTGAACTGAAAGTCTGTCTTTGTCCCTCAGATAACGCAGAAGACGCTGAAAAACAGGCCTCAAACATCCACCAGATCAAAGCATCCTTCACATCCGGCAAAAACATGCTACTTTCGCCATAAATCCAGGAACCGTTTCAACTGTCACTATCCTGAGTTTAGAATAAAGATTAGAATGTTCATTACTCAACCGTGTCGGAATTTTCAGTTTAACTGAAAGGAAACATTCAAATATTTAAATGAGATGGAATCATGTGACATCATCAAAGGCAACAGACGTGAAACACTGTGTAAATGAGAAGAACGACGTTTAGCCCCAAAAAACTGACATTAAAATTTATTAATATTCAAAGCACAGTCTGACTGAAACACGTGCAAAATACTGAGCATGAAATGGTACAAACCTCTACTGTGTGTGTGTGTGTGTGTGTGTGTAATACGGTGAGGTGAACTGCACGTGTTTGTGTGTGAATATACAAACTTGTGACTGAAATCCCAATCTCAAAACGAAATCCAATCTCTAAATACATAAAGTGCATGACGGAAAAACTTGGCAATTAAGGAGAAAATTGGACAAAATTATTCTCTATTTACAATATACAGTCAAACAAGGAAGAACGAGTTACAGATTTAAAGGAACAGTGCACCTGAAAATGATCGTTTACTCACCCTCATGTTGTTCCACGATTTTGTTTTGCCATCTGGAACTGTTTGAATATACTGCACAAGTCATATAAACTACTTTTATGGTGATTTCTCGAGAAAAGAAAAAAAGAATAATACAGAGACTTAGAAAGAACCGAGGGTGAATAAACAGTAACAGAATGATCACTCATGCGGTGAACTACACCTTTAAAGGAAAAGTTCAGCCAAAAATTAATGTTTGCTGAAAATGTCCTCACCCTCAGGCCATCTAAGATGTAGATGAGTTTGTTTCTTCATCAGATTTGAGGAAATGTAGCATTACATGACTTGCTCAGCTATGGATCCTCTGCAGTGAATGGGTGCCGTCCGAATGAAAGTCCAAACAGCTGATAAAAACATCACAATAATAATCCACACCACTCCAGTCCATCAATTAATGTCTTGTGAAGCCAAAAGCAGTGTGTTTGTAAGAAACAAATCCATCATTAAGACATTTTAACTTCAGACCTCTGCTTGCAGCTAATATCTGAGTCCATAATAACACTTCCTCCAGTGATAAAGTCCATCCCCTCCTCTTGTCCTCTCACATCAATATCCACCCACATGTTTGTTTAGAGCTGTTTTGGTTTGTAAACAGTGCTTGATCTGTGCAGATTTCTCTCCTGATTCAGACTAGACGACTTTTTCACTGGAGAAAGCAATATTATGGATTATGGAAATTATGGATTTGATTCTTACAAACACCCCGCTCAAGATGTTAACTGGTGGACTGGAGTGGTGTGGATTACTTGTGGATTATTGTGATGTTTTTATCAGCTGTTTGGCCTCTCATTCTGACGGCACCCATTCACTGCAGAGGATCTACTTGTGAACAAATGATGGAATTTCTCCAAATCTGTTCTTCTTCTAAAATCTCGGATGGCCTGAGGGTGAGGACACTGCCAGTAAACTTTCATTTTTGGGTGAACTATCCCTTTAAATGTAATCCACTAAAATCTCAAGTGGACAGGGCATGTGGCATGCACAGCAAACATCACATGTCCTGCTCCACAGAATCCAAAGAGCACTTCCTAGAAAGTCCCACAGTTTAGTCCCGCACAACGTCCGTCACACGCTCCAGGTCTGGCGTCTTTGGTGAGGGCCAAATCCCCAAAAAATCTCCAAAAGGAAGGCGTCTAAATACTGAGATTCTCTTTTTTTTTAATACTGCAGAACTCGAGCACATCAAATGCTTCTCTATAGAAAAATAAACCACTTCTGATCAGATTCAAAATAGTCTTTGACACGTTCTTTCTGCTGGGATCACAGACAAATGGTGAAACGGGCAGCGAACACTGCGGCGGTAGGAAAGAGAAGATTGTCGAGCAGAGCAGAACCGATCGTCTGCCGATACCGAACAAGTGCTTTAGCTCAAGTGCATACTGTAGTGTGCACTGAGGGTGAGAGAGAACAGTTTACCCTGCTTTTCAGAGAATAAAGAAGGAAGATGAAATGAATGTAACATCGGATGTGGATTGTAGTATGTACTTGGCAGGCAGTGTGTTTGTTACACTATCAATCACTGGCCATTCAAAGCCCGTCACTGTGGTCACCCAAACGTTTGAGCATGAGTGGGCGTGGCCAGATCAGCACTTTGGGTCATCAGTGGGCATGTCAATGTCCGAATGCCCCGCCCCCGTAGCGAGCGACACCTCTGAACTGCCACTGACTATTGGCTGTAACTCACCTGCAGAGGAAAGACAGTCAGAATGATATTCATCAGTACGGCCGTGTCCTAATCTGCATGCTGACCTTACTAAATAGCATGCAAGATGAGAATAAGCACATTCCAAAATTATATTGAAAGTGGACTGGTAGCGTACTTCGAACCTTAAAAAGTATATAATATGAATGAAATAAAAGACCACTTTAAGAGAGCACAATTTCATAAGTACACTTAAGTGCACTTTGTCAAATGAATAGTTTTAACTTAAAAGTAGGGTTGGGTATCGTTTGGGTTTTTTTCGATACCGGTGCCAAATCGATACTTTTAAAACGGTGCCGGTGCCTAAACGGTGCCTGAACCGATACTTGTTTTATTTATATATATATATATATGTGTATTTATATATATATATATATATATATATACACACACACACATACTGTATATGGAACTCATGAAGCTCCAGGAAATCCCCAATATGGACAAAGGCATTGCTATCGCTGTAACTGAGTAAACAGAAGATATATTATAGTTTTCATTAATAGCTTGAATTAGCTTTTATTTAAAATTTTTAAGTATTTTTTGTTTTTGTCATTTTTATATTTGTTTTTATATACGTCTATATACTTTATTTCAGTTTTAGTTATAGTTATTTTAGTACATTAAGTTAAACTCAATGAAAATGAGAAATTATCAAATTAAAAATAAAGAATCAAGTCAAAATAAGTTCAGTAACAATTTCAGTTAACATTTATTTTATTTCAAGAAACATGTTTTATGGTTTTAGTTTACTATAACTTTATCTTTCAAAACATGACATGCATGTTTTAACAGAAATGACATTATATTTTCGTTTCCCATACATGCTTGTCATTTCATTCAGCAGTGCACTTTAACCATATTTCAAGACCATAGAAGTAATTATGAAATCACATATAAAGGTGTACTTAAGTCCAACTTAAGTGGATCAAAAGTGCTCTAAAGTTCAGCTAATTACATTTTACATATATTTAAACTATAATAGATTTTCATTTAATTACAATTAACATGCAATTACATGTCCAAAACATTACATTCAGTTTGCACTTAAAGTGTGTTATTTTTGTAATGCATAATATTTTGAAAAGTATGCTAAAATATCTTATTCACGAGACTGTCTGGATGGTTTGCAACTTCCAATGTATTTATGCACGCTTTTTTTGGCCTGTTATTAAATGTGCACTACTATTTGTCACTTTTCTAGTCACTTTTGATAAAAGCATTTTCTAGATGCAAAATATTATTACCCACAATGCCTTGCACTAGAGAAGAGGACGACTTCCTCTCTCACAGAAATCAATGTTTATGTACTCGTTCGCACACTCACTCTGTTCGGTTGGCAAGGTGTCCTGGGACAGTGGCTCAGAGTCCAGGAGGACCTGAGGGAGACCCACCATCCTCACGCCGGGGTCACGCCCCCCCACGACATCGCCGGCCATGACATCATCGCTCATCACCATGGCGTTGAGAGCCACGCCCCCCACGGCGAGCTCGTAGTCCAGAGGAAGTTCATTCAGACACTCGGCACTCGACTGCATATGAACAGAATTACACCACAGTACCACAGAATAGAGTTAAATACAATAGAATTACCCTCTAGCCATGCTGAAGCAATAAGCCATGCATTTCAGGGATTTTCCCATGGTTAAGCCAGGGTTATTACAATTAAGCATTAAACTACTACTCAAATAAACTACATAAAATGAACTTTCATAACCTGAAAATAAACCTAAAATATAAAAAAAAAAAAACTTGTTTTATTATAGCTAGTTACCAAGGCAACATTTTATTTTCATTTAGTTTAACTTACTTATATCAATAAATCTAAGAAAAAAAATTATAAAAATGTCAAAACACAACAAAAGTACTAAAACTTTAACTAAAATTAAACTGAAAACAAGACATCCTTTTTCCATTTAGTCTAACTCAATGTATTAGCATAACTAAAATTTATAGATATAAAAAAAAAAAAAGCCAAAATTACTAAACCTCTAACTAAAATTAAAATGTAAACAGCATAAATATATAAATGTAAAAAATTCTAAATATTAAATAAACCTTTATATTATCAGTGATACTAAAATAGCACTCATTAAGGAACAATACAGCGTTATTAGTGAACAATGTTTTAAGAACTAAAAATAATACAATAAGATAAAATTAAAAAAATGAATCCAATGGAAATAATTGAAAAATATAACTAAAAACTAAACAAAATTCTTAAAAAACACTATACAGACATATTTTTTAAAAAAAATACTAATACAAATGGAAAAAAAACAACAGAATGACTAAAACTTTAAAATTAAAACAGAAAATATATTTAAAAAATAATTCAAAGTATTAATGTTAAAAAAATAAAATAAAATAAAAATAATGATTCCTCTGGAAATAATTTAATGTATTAATTTATTACTGTAATTCATAATAATTACATAATATTTAGTACCATTATTATTAATATTTCCATTTATGCATTTAGCAGACGCTTAAAAGCGACTTATATTGCATTCAAGTTACAGTTTTTACATTTTTATCAGCTCTTGCTTTCCCTGGGAATCGAACCCATGATCTTGGTGTTGCTAGCGCCATGCTCTACTATTTGAGCTACAGGAAAGTTGTTGCAATATCAATAAAGTTCATTTATTCAGACTGTTAATCAGCTGTTTTTATTACACTGATTCGTCTGAAGCTTCGTGTTCAGCTGATTTCTCTCTCCACTCGAGGAGGACAAACACATGCACAAACAGCACATGACACACGAGCCTGACCTCTGCACAGCGATGAGGGAGAGAGAAAAAACACCAACCGTGAGGCCCAGAGCTTTGAGGATGTTCATTTTACACATGGGACACGTACGATGGTCCACCAACCACGGGTCGACGCAGCCTTTATGAAACAGATGCCTGCGAGAAACAGACCAACAGTGAAGAAAGTGAAGGAGGGACAGTTATGTGTTTATCAATCTAATACAGAAGTCTCTCATGTTTGTGAGTTTTCAGTTGAACACTGAATGACTGCCATTTTACATCCTCTTCCTGTAGCAAAAAAAGAGAGCATTTAGCAACTTTGTTATATGAAAATATAGTAATATAGTATAGTACAGTTTATATAATATATCTAGGGATGCACGATATTATCGGACTGATATCGGAATCGGCCGATAATGGCTTTAAATGTAAATATCGGCATCGGCCCAATATGAAAAATTATGCCGATATGTCTTGCCGATTAAGAGGAATATATTAACTCACATGTGCTCAGGGTGTGCTAGCGATTAGACATCAGCAGTGTGGCTCATTCTTGAAGCAAAGCTTTGTCCGAATAATGATTAGATTCACTGTTTTGGATCGCTGCATTTAAACTGAGAACACACATACAGAATGAAGCGTTCGGTGTGTGATAGAGTAAACAGTAATAGCAGTGACAGAAGCGGCAGCCTCCCCGGGTCCTAACGCCCGCTCGGTAAGGATTTTTAATCTGTAGGGGGCGCTGTTGGCTTACTTCTAAATAAATTAAAAGTAAAATAGCCTACACAAATGACATTTAGACTGTTTCTGATTAAATACAGCAGTAATAAAATAATGAGTATGTTTTGATTTAAAGGTCAGAAGCTATAGCTTACATGAAAAAAAACAAACAAACATGACACTTGTAAATTAAATCATTTTATAAATACTGATTTATTCATTAATGTGTAATATGTTTGTTTTTTTGTTTTGTTTTTTTTAAAAACAAACCATAAGCTCTAAAAGATTTTACAAATTTTTTGCTTTAGACCATCCACAAATGTTAATTCGTAGAATAAAATGTTTTTTAAAATGAACACTGCATCTTACTGGGGGGGAAAATGCAGCGATTGATATATAGTTTATTTTGTTATTTTCAAAGCTTCAATGTACTGTCAAAAAACCTTCATTATTGTTTATTTAATTCTAACAAATACGTTCAAAATTTAAAATATTTTGCTTACAATTTCTGCACAGGAGAAACTTGGTGTTGCTTCCAGACAAAAGGAAATATATCGGTATCGGCCAAAATGAATCGAAAAATATCGGCATATCGGATATCGGCAAAAATCCAATATCGTGCATCCCTAAATATATCCAGTCAAAAGCTTGAGGTCAGTGATTTTTTTTTTTTTTAATTAAACATTAATTTGTTCATCAAGGATGCATTAAATTGATCAAAAGTGACATTTATAATATTTCAAAAGATTTCTATTTCAAATAAACGCTGTTTTTTTTTAAATTTCTATTCATCAACGAATCCTGAAAAATGACATTTATCATGGTTTCCACAAAAATATTGGGCAGCACAACTGTTTTCAACATTGATAATAATCAGAAATGTTTCTTGAGCAGCAAATCAGCATATTAGACTGATTTCTGAAGATCATGTGACACTGAAGACTGGAGTAATGATGCTGAAAATTCAGCTTTGCATCACAGAAATAAATTACAGTTTAACAGATAATTACACAGAAAACACCAATTTTAAATTGTAATAATATTTTGCAATTTTAAAGCATTTTTCCGCATTTTTAATCAAATAAATGCAGCCTTGGTGAGCAGAAGAGACTTGTACCTACTATAATAATACGTACTATAAAAAAAAATGCACCTTCTATATAATAAGATAAATAAAATTAGATGAAATATACAATGCAGTATTATATTGCTTTACTATGATTTACTATGTTTTAATTGCATCTTGTTCGTAACTTATCAAAAGTGCAGTCAGGTGTGTGTTTACCTGCAAGGTAAGATTCTGACTACATCATTTGGTTTATAACCCTCGATACACACGGCACAGTTATCAAAA
>JAFVLL020008384.1:0-27361 GCA_021397915.2 Tor tambroides
GGGATCAGTCTCTGGGGCTCATCTAGTTGTCCTGGTCTCCGCTGACGTTCAGGGCTGTAGAGGTCATCTCTAGGTGCTGATCCATCATCTGATCTGGATACGGACTGGATCCAGGTTGCTGCAGTGACCTCGGAGTAAGAAAGAAACAGACTAATATTAGTGTAGATGCCATTCTTCTAACAATGTAACAAGTACATCAGGTGTTTTGAGAAGTGTTTCCGGTTCCGGTTGATCTAATTAATGCAGCCTAACAATCCTTTAACGGATTTGAATTATAGAAATGCGATAGTGTTTTATGTGTAAGCCAGGTTAAAGAGAGTGTATCTGCCTCCCGAACAGAGTTGGGTAGATTATTCTAGAGTTTGGGCACTAAATAGGAAAATTTAAAATTTCTCCCACCCACAGTTGATTTTGACATTCTAGGTATTATCAAACGGCCAGAGTTTTGAGATCGCAGCAGACGTGAAGCACTATAGTGTGATAAGAGCTCACTCAAATACTGAGGTGCCAAACCATTCAGGGCCTTATAGGTAAGTAGCAAGATCTTGATGTTTGATAGGGAGCCAGTGCAGTGTTGACAGAACCGGGCTAATGTGGTCATAATTCCTAGTTCTAGTAAGGACTCTAGCTGCTGCATTTTGAACCAGCTGGAGTTTGTTTATTAAACGCGCAGAGCAACCACCCAATAAAGCACTACAATAATCTAGCCTCGAGGTCATGAACGCATTAATGTTTCTGCATTTGACATTGAGAGCATAGGTCGAAATTTAGATATGTTTTTAAGATGGAAAAATGCAGTTTTACAAATGCTAGAAACATGTTTTTCGACGGAAAGGTTGCTATCAAAAAGTACGCCTAGGTTCCTAACTGAAGACGAAGAATTTACAGAGCAGCCGTCAAGTATTAGACAGTGATCTAGGTTATTACATGCAAAAGTTTTTGGTCCAATAATTAACACCTCTGTTTTTTTCAGAATTTAGCAGTAAGAAATTGCTAGTCATCCAGTTTTTTCTGTCAACTATACATTCCGTTAGTTTTGAAAATTGATAAGTTTCATCGCGAAGAAATATAGAGCTGAGTATCATCAGCATAACAGTGAAAGCTAACACCGTGTTTCCTAATGATATCTCCCAAGGGTAACATGTAAAGCGTGAAAATGCAAAACTTTAGCGGTTATAACAGCTGAGGCGTACAACAAAATGGCAAGATTTACTTTTGTTTCCTAGGGCATATAATTCCGTAAATTATACAATAAATATTCTAACATCATGCATTACGGAAATATTAATTTTAGAATTTAACAACAGGGTTGCTAGATTAGTAAAGAGTCTAAACAATTTACGCAATCGGCCTCAAATTGTTCTTTGAAATGAATGATTCAAAAGAACCGATTCCCGGAAACGAGTCGGAGACGTTCACACGCTGAAAGCTGTTGTCCAATCAAAGAGCAAAACGAGCAGAGTGGGCGGTGCTTCACGTTGGCGGCTATGTTTGCAGCAGCAGTAGATTCTGCTCAAATTCTATCTCAAATTTAACGGGTTTTTTTTTGTAATCATTTGAAATCGCACCAAAATCTAGTTTTTGATGACATGAGGAAGAAATTCAGCAAGAAATCCGGTCGCTCTGCTTGGTAAATATTGTCAGTGTTATATATGTTGTTGCTGGTGTTCTGTAACGTTAGTTAGCAACATTAGCAACATGTTTATGGTCATTGTGTCTGTGGTTATTTTGTTAGCAAAATCTATAAAACTAGTTTATTAAATAACTAGTTAATGTTTACTTTAAGATCACCCCGATCTGTATTGATGTAGTGTAATTTAACGTTTAAGACTTTAACAACAAGCAATCTAGCAGGACGTTTCGCAAACTAGTGTAGTTCGCATACTATCCGTACTTAGATGATCAGTGCGTCCTAAAGCTGAGAAATAGTATGTATGAGAGACCCGGATGGCGTAATCTATTGTGTTTTATGAAAATAGAAAGTAAGGACAAAGTTTTAATTTTAAAATATGGTTTAAATGTTACACACGCACAAATAAACCATCTTTTTTTGCTACAAAGTGACATGCTTGCCACGAAGAGGTCAAAAGTAATTAATGCATCGTATTACATACAGTATGAATATATTTGTTATATGAAGGTGCCATTGGGGGCGGTGCTCACTTTAAAACTTTTTGGCTCTGTGAATTTACTAGATACGTGTGTTGTGTTATAAATTGCACTCTGGCGCATTTCAGAATTTGGGTTGATGTGTGAACTCAAAGCTTTTAGAGGCAAGGACAAAGGGTGAATTTTCAAAGTTGCCTATATTTTAGATGTTACAAAAGCAGGGCCTTGTGTGTGGAATTGGGAAATTCCACAAATCATTTTTATGGTACAAATTCTTGACATGTTTGCCACAAAGAGAGGAAATATAAGTAATGTATTGCATTACTGTATGAATATATTTGGTGTGTAAAGATGCCTGTGAACTTACTAGTGTTGCATAAAAAAAGTTGCTATCTGAATTCAGGATGACGTTAAAATGAGGCTGGTAGAAGTGTGTCAGACAAGTGTTATTTTAGTATCATTTATATACTATTTTAGTTAATATTTTGAATGTTTTTATTATGTTTTCTGTTTATTTTAATTTTAGTTAAAGTTTTACTAATTTGTTGTTTCTGCTTTTTGTTTTATTTATTTATTTATTTATTTAGAGAGAGATTTTCTAGATTTTTAGATTTTCTTTCGTTTCTGTTAACGTTTATTTTATTTCAAGTAACAAATTAGTTTTTTTATGGTTTTGTTTTGAAGGGATAGTTCACCCCATAATGATAATTCTGTCATGATTTATTCACCTTCAGGTTGTTCTAAAACTTTGACATGACTTTCTTCAATTTCTTAATTTCTTCCATTGAAATTTTGAAGAATGTTGGTAACCAAACAGTTAATGGTAGCCATTGACTTCCATGGTATCTTTTTTCTATACTATTGGAGTCAATGGTTGCCGTCAACTCAGACAGGTTTGTAACAACTTAGTAAATCATGACAGAATTTTTACTTTTGTGTGAACTATCTCTTTAATTTTAGTTTAACAATCCTGTTTCAGTCCTTAATTCTTTCTTGTTGTGTTTCCTGCAGAATATATTTGAAGATGGAGGATATGGAGATGGAAGTAGCTCCAGTATCCAGTGAGGCCAGTGTGATTGTAGTCTCTGAATCTGGAAGCAGCACAGAAGAAGAAGATGTTCTCATGCAGGTTCAAGGCCCATCTGAGCGACCCAGACTTTCAGCCCGTCGGGTGGTCAGGAGCAGACATATAGGCCTAATTGGGTAAGAGAACGGGTTAATGCTCATAAAATTTGACCTGTGCATAATTTGTCCAAGTTAAAAGTGAATACAAAGGGTTCACTTACTTTTTCCTGCAACAACAGTATGGAGTCACTGTATGACTCAGTCTTTCTGATTTCCTTCCTGTCTTCCAAGGTCACATTCGCAGTTCTCCACACATGAAGGGAGGATGCGCAGACTCCGGGAGCTCATCGTGGAGAATCTGGCCGAGCGGCTGAGCGGCTCCCAGGACGCACAGCGTTCAGTTCCTCGCGTAAATCCACCGCCGCTGGATCCTGAACCCAGCTCCAGCCGCACCACTGCTGCAGCGAATGTGCCGACGTCTGATGAATCCAGCGCTACAGGTCCACTGCCATTTCATGTCGTTTCATAACAATTTTAGGCCAGATGTATATTTTCCCAGCTATCTTTTAAATAATTTAATTGTTCAGCTCTTTATAACAGTTTACTACTAGAATTGCTGGTATCAGTATTGATAATATAAACTGACATAATAATCTTAAATTTAGCTACTAAATATATAACATTGGGTGCGTAATGTATCATTAACATGTCAGTTGTAGCAGTATTATTTTCATTTACCATAATCGATATCGGATATGATTTGGCTGAAATTGAATATTTAATTGAATCGGTTGTTCCCTTTTTTACATTTAAATCACCTTTGCTGTCATCTAACTCTCAATATTATCAGCTGTTGTAAGTGTAATCTTTAGCACATTTCAAACTGAATATACTTTTTCATGCATTAGAATATTATGATGTCTAAAATTGTACTTTTTAGGTTTTATAATTGTTTTTAATTTGTCTAAATATATTTAAATATGTAATATCATCTAATATATATAAATAAATCACAATGTTTAATATCATCTAACTAGTGCTGTCAAATGATTAATCGCATCCAAAATGAAAGTTTTTGTTAACATAATATGTGTACTGTGTATATTTATTATGTGTGTATATATAAATACAAACACATGCATGTATATATTTTAGAAAAATATGTTGTGTTTATGTATCAAATATATTTATAAATATTAAAAATAATAATGTAAATATATAAATGTGTGTATATATATGTAAATATTTTCAAAAATATATACTGTATGTGTATATATATACATAATAAATAAACACAGCACACTCACATATATTATGTAAACAAAAACTTTTATTTTGGATGCGATTAATCATTTGACAGCACTACATCTAACATAAAAAAGATTATAATATTTTGCATCAGCTGAAGAATTAAAATTATTTTTATTAGTGCTGGCTAGAAACTTTTGGAAAATTTTCCTTTCCCTTTTTTAAAATCCTTTATGGAAGAATAAAAACTGTGAATGTAGCAATAATTTACAGTTACAAAATGAACAATAAAATGGGAGATCAAACTACTAATTGATAATGAAATTATCTTTTTTTTTTTTTTTCAGCCATATTTTCCACTTTTTTGATCCTTAGAATTAAACCTTTTTTTTACTACTGTATCTTTAAGACTCCTGTATTTAAATACCCTTTGTTATGATTGGCTAACTTCTTTGCATATGAAATGAAGCCGCATGTTTTTGTGTAATTCAGGGTCCAGTGTTTCTGCAGAGGCTGAAGAGACGAGAGCAGCTGCTCAAGCGGACGAGTCACAACAAGAGACTGAGGTGACTGATCGTTTCATATTGATCATTTGTCTTCAATTGTTGTGCTTTTATAATAAATTATGTGAAATCATCAAAACTATGATTCTCTATCATTCTGGGTCAGATCACTATAGTGAAGTGGATTGTGAATGCCAGTTCTCACTGACTTCACTGTCATTTGTCTCTAGCCTGTCTCTGAGTCGGAGGATCCCGTCACAGCTGCTGCGAGTCCCGCCGGAGAGACCGAAGCAGATGAAGGTGAGGGAGAGACCTGCTCCATCTGTTTTGAGCCCTGGACCACGGCAGGGGACCACCGCTTGGCCGCTCTTCGCTGCGGTCACCTCTTCGGCTATATTTGTATTTCCCGCTGGTTGACGAGCGGAGGAAATAAATGTCCACAGGTGGGTTTCACAGTTTCAGTGAATGAACATTTTGCTAGAATTAAAGGCCTGATTATCTGCTTCACTGAGTTATTTAAAATTACATTTTACACTTTTGTTATTTTTTTATTTTTTTTATTTTTTTAGTTCTGTAAATAGTGGGTGGATCACAATTCGTAAATGCAGATATATTATCCTGTTCTAATTTGAAATAATTAAAATGATGTAAAACAAAACATTAATTTTAAGAAATGTTTTTAATAGTGCTGTCAAACGATTAATCACGATTAATAGCATCCAAAATAAGTTTACATAATATATGTGTGTGTGCTGTTTTTTTATTATGTATGTACAAATACACACACATACATTATAAATTTTGAAAATATTTGCAATATATATTACATGTATATATTTGTATTCATATTATTTATTTATATAATATTAATTATATATTATAATTTATATTATATATAAACATATTTAATATATAAACATTACATTTGTCTTAAATATATACATGCATGTACGTGTATTTTTTATATATATATATATATACATATACACAGTACACACACACATATTATGTAAACAAAAACTTTTATTTTGGATGCGATTAATCATGATTAATCATTTGACAGCACTAATTTTTAAGTATTTACATAACTGGCTATAAAAATTCACCAATGGAAATAAATTATCCTGTTTGAATTAACAAAAAATATATAAAACAAAACATTAATTTGAAGAAATATTTAAAATATATTTTTTTACGTCTGGCTGTAAAAATTCACAGATGCAGTTACATTATCCTGTTTTGATATAAAAAAAAAAGAAAAGAAATTTCATTTCAGTAAATAGTTTTTAAATATTTATACTCATTTTTTTTCTTTTAAATTACTATTTTTTTTACTGTACTGTTTTAATGATGTTAATAGAAATGTTTCACAACATTCTTAATGTTTAACATGTTTTGCAATATAATTTGAAATTAAATTCTTCTGTGAAGTGCATTTTATCAAATATTGTAGACGTGTGATACTCCTTTCATAAAAAGCCATTAAATGCATTTTAATTTTATAAGAATATTTGTCATGTAATCCATCAATAAAAAGATTTTGTGTCTCCTCAGTGCAATAAACCAGCCAAACGTGGTCATATCATCTTTCTTTATGCACGGAAACTGAAAGCCCTGGACAACGCTGAGGAAGTGCGACTGAAGAGGTGCTTAAATGAGAGTTTGTTACTGGTTCTGCTGTTTTATTTTGATATATTTCCTGAATGTTTTGTTTGTGTGCAGTCGTTTAGAGCTGGAGCAGGGGTCGCGGAGAATGGAGCAGCTGGAAGTCGCTCAGTGTCGTCAGCAGATGCAGCTCATGGTCGATGAAAACGTTCGACTACGCAAAGAGGTCGAGGTGTGTGTCTTTTTCAGGAGAAACTCTCTTTTATGTCTCATGTGTCTTGGTACTAGTTATCTGGAGCAGGGCCTTTCAAGCATTTTGATGCCAAGGACCCCCAAATATTTTTGTAAGAGACTCCCTTTCTTAAATATAAAGGCAATTTTGGATTTTATTTTTTTTTGGAATATTGCATAAAACATATGCAAATAAAGCACTGTTTCCATCCAATGAGTCAAAGAGAACAAAATCGTCACTTCCTGATAAACTGGCACTAAATATCACTAAGAAAACTAGGGAAATTTTTTTTTTGACAATAACCCAACGCAAGCAAGATAATTCCGCAAGTAACTGCAATTCCAGGTTTTCAAACATAGATGGCGACAAAGAGGCAAAACTTACGGGCTGCAGCTTTAATTTTGTTCAATTTAATGACAACAAATGAGAGCCACATATTATGAGCTTCATGATGATGTCTCCAGTGGAAGTAAAGCATCCTTGCTGCTGTTTTCTGTGTTTGTTCTGTAGGATTTGAGGAGGTGGAAAGCTCAGGCGGCGTTCGGCGGCTCCTCTCAGGGAGCGTCTCTCTCGTCGTCCCAGAGGCAGGACTCGTCCAGCGGGGGACATTATGTCTTCTCTAAGGCTGTGCTGGTGTCTCAGACGGGGGGCAGTCGGGTTCTGTCCTACTGCGAGCCTCTCGGCTGCCTGCTGGCGTCTCAGCCTTCTCCACAAGCAACCTTGGTGCCTGGTAGGAATCTGAGCTCTTCCACTTTGATTTTCTTCCCTTGCATTGTTTATATAAGCATTGATTGATTGATTGTCGCTCCCTCAGGCTTCGGTGTGAAGAAGATCAGCACTGCGACTCTCAAACCTAGTCAGTATGTTCCCATCCACTCCAAACAGATCAGAGGTCTCGCCTTCAGCCGACACCAGGACAGCCTTCTGCTCTCTGCGGCCCTCGACAACACTATCAAACTTACCAGGTGAGAGACAGATGCTTTTCCCCTGTGTAATAATTGTGTGTGCGCATTGCATTTTCTATTACAAAATATTTAAGAGCCAACAAAGCGCATCAAGTTACACCTGCTATAATAAAATGGCATATAAAACACAAGGCTGGGAATTAATTTGAGACTGACTGATAATATAATTTATGCTGATTAATTGGCACTGACTTTTAGATACATACATTTTTTGGTTCTGTTCTTACAAAATACATTTAATGTAGTTATGTGCAAAGGACCGTAAGAGCAAGGTAAAACGTATAAATAAAATCTGTATATTTATAAATTGATATATATCTGAAAAATATGGTATAGCCGTCTTATGAGTGCACTTTGAAAAAGACTTGATACATTTTTCTTGTGCATCATATTTATATTTCATGTCAATAAAATTAAAAATAATGTAATACTGTTTTTCATATTTATATATAGAATAATTTTTTTTTTTTTAATAGTTTCAAAACATTCTGATGATAGGACATTGTTATATTTAGAATTTATAAATTCAGCACTAATTTTCATTGAGTGTTTGCATTTTTTTTCATATTACTGGTTTTTACATTTTTGACCAATTAATAAATTAATTACTATCCAACATAGTTATTGTTATCACCAGGGTTATTAAAGTAAAAATAAATCCATAACAAACAAAAAAAAAGTTACTTGACATATATTAAGAAATAAAATTGAAATAAATGCAGCATCTCATTTTTATTTCCTACTAAAACAACTAAAAATTAAAATTAATTTAAATAATTAATAAAAATTAATAAAAACTATACAATATTAAACACATAAATAAACTAAAAGTTACCATAACGCAACAAAATTACTAATATTTTACTCAAAATTAAAAAGAAAATATACAGATAAAGTCTAATTCAAAAAACTTGCAAAAACTATAATAGTATCTCAGTGATCGTCAAAATCCAGTGTCCATCAGCCTCTAGAATCGATTTCCTGATTTGATTCTGATTCAGAAGCTCTAGGTTTGATTCGGTTTCATTTTGATTGTGATCTATAATCAAATGAATCAGTTATGATGTCTGTTCTCTCTTTAATGCTGTAAATCATACAGGGCAAACTGATTCAAACCAGTAACTTGTCTTTTTGAACAATTTATTAAAAACCAAAATCAGACCAGACTAGTCAATAGTTATTTTATTCACTAAAAAGAAGCAGTTCGTAAGAATCATCTTGTTTTTGCGTGCAGCCTGCCTGGATTATTTTGGTGTATACTCCTTTTTATGGGATTACTTTCAATACAGACTTGTGAGATATGATTATTGTTTCTGGGTGCATGGAAGATTCTGATTTTACTACTCAGAAACTCATAATAATGGAAATTCGGACGTCTTGTGAACGTAACGTTTTTAGCTGGAAAATGCTTAAACGCAGATTTTTTTTATGCACCAAAAACCAATGCTAATTTTTCATCAGCCTCTGAATATAGCATGTTGAGACTCTTCTGAGTTGCTCTATGTAGATGTTTTGTTCTCAGTCTGATGACGAACACGGTGGTCCAGGCCTACAACACGGGCAGACCTGTGTGGAGCTGCTGCTGGTGCCATGATAACAACAACTACATTTACGCCGGTCTCGCCAACGGCTCTGTGCTGGTGTACGACACGCGGGACACCAGCACTCACGTTCAGGAGCTGGCGCCGCTGCGCTCCAGGTCAGTCTCAACTCTGTTGTCTTTGGTCAAACTGTAGCATGCTGTAAATGAAGAGTTTGTTTGCAATAACTCCATTTTTATTTATTGTCAGAAATCATGTTTTTTTTATTATGTGCATTCCAAGTAACACCAAAACATTGTTTTGATTAAGTAATAATAACTTAAATACAGGTAACTTAGAAAATTAAAGTTAATTGAAAATGTTTTTTTTTAATATATATTAAAAGTTTATTCCATGGTCTGTCTGAATTCTGGATTCTGATTGGCTGGCAGAGATGCAGTAAAACCGTTTAATGCACAGGTAGTTCCAAGTCAGTTTAATCACCGTTCCATATTAATGCACTGCTTTAATTGATTCACACTAACCAACACACACACACACACACACACACACACACACAGAGCGAGAGAGAGAGAGAGATTGCAGATTGCGCTACACACACACGGAGAGAGAGAGAGGTCGGAGATCGTAGATTGCGCTACACACACACACAAATTTATTGTCAACGCTTCCCCACAATTTTTATTAATAAAATAAAAGATAGATACTAGATCGCTGATGAAAATAACCGTAATTTTTACCAATTCGGTCAAATATTGCGCTGCAAAGAGCAATACTAGTTTTAACTTGTCTATAACTTGGCAAATGACCATGGAATAAGTGGGATAATTAACGGCTTGCCGTGCATTAAAGGATTTTAAATTCACTTCCGCTTCGCGTCGGGTGGTTCTTTGTCTCCGTGTCGTGCATTAAAATCCTTTAATGCCCGGCTAGCCGTTTATTATCCCTTGCTTGTTTTACAGCAAAAGCAGATAACTCCACATTTCATGTTTCAGAGTTGAACAAAAACACTCGTTTAATCTTTGCAATCTCCTCAGATGACAATGTAGCCGCCTGACAAACGTTGTTGTTGTCGTGATCATGAAGTGTATGGATGTGATTACTCTCAATACACGGAGCTTTTCCTTCACCATTGTAATGCTCTGCTTTTGCAAGACTCCGTGAAAATGTTTCAGCTTTTATTTTCCTTTTATGCCCTGAAGAAGATATCGCAGGTTCATCAAGTTCATCAAAATTATCCATCCTCGATCACTTTTAGTCAGCTTTGACGAAACTCCTCTCAGCTAGCACTTCTTTTCAAAGAGACTGGCAGCCTTGTCACCTGACCTGAATACAGCGCGCTGATTCGTTAAAATGGACTTATCGGCTTCTGTTCAAAAACAGCAAGAGTGCTTGTCGGCTTCTGCAGTAAAACGTAACTCGCGATGCCTTGAAAGTGGACAATACCAGCTTTTTTGACAACGTGTTTAGGGTTCAGATCGCGCTATATGTGGAGAGTAATGCATGGCACAGGCACTCAGTTCATTTTTTGGCTTTTATCGGTTTTTGCAAATGAACTCTTCAAATATTACTTGGTTGTGTCTCATACAAACTGTGGAGAAACAGGAGCTGTCTGCCTTGTTTGTTGGTAATATTGTCCCGCTGCTTCACTGTAGCTGTCCAGTGGTGTCTCTGTCCTACATCCCGCGCGCCGCCTCCAGCATGTTCCCGTGTGGCGGCCTGATCGCAGGCACGCTGGAGGGCGGCTGTTTTTGGGAGCACATGGAGGGCACCACATACACGCCTCACATCCTGCCTGTAGAGTCCGGCAACTGCACAGATATACAGGTGGAGCCGGACAGCAGACACTGTCTCGTCACGTACAGACCAGGTACATACCAGCCCGCTCTCATATTTAAGTATTGTGGGGGGTTTTCTTTGTTGAAAAGTAATATGATGGCTGCCTGTATAAAGTTATATTGTTCTGTTGGTTTTATTCAGTTTTAAAAAGAAACCAAGATATTATCAGCTTCTTTTTATTTATTCATTCCATTTAAAACTGTAATTAACAAAAAAATCACCAGTATTTAGGAGCCAGGCACCAAAAGTGTGGAGGCACCTATTGTATCTGTTGGTTTTCTTCCTATTATTATTAATATTAGGGACCAAGCACTGAAGGGTCTTCTGCTGATCTGTGCCAGCTCAAAGAACCGCTTGCGGAAAAGTTACGAAATTTGGCCTACAGAGAGAGGATAGTCTCAATAATAAGAACTGCAAATTTGGAGTCTCTCTCTCAAACCCTCTAGCGCCACCAACAGCTCAAATTTGCATTTCCATTTATGCTAATAACTTTTGAACTGCCATATTTTTTTGGTTTTTCAGACTCCTAGACCATTGGTCTGATTTTTGCAAAAATTGAACCAGATCATTTTCAGACTATGACCAAAAAAAAAAAAAAAATATATATATATATATATTATGGAATTAAGGTTGATTAGTCAAACTGTTCTCGAATAATGCAAACGAATTTGGCGAAGAGCACGCAAAAATGGACATGAGGCTATTCAGACCACAAATGTGGTTTGTGTTATGACAACCATGACCTGAGGTTTCCTATGTAGTTTCAGCACAGCACCACCTAGTGGTCAGGAGATGTGAAAAATGAATATTGTTGCTAATAACTTCTGAACAGTTTGGCCAAAAATCACAAGAGTGGTCTCGTAAGATTCGGTGAAGCATATCGAAACATATATTGAAGCATTTTATTTGTATCTTTCTTGTTGAAAAGCATCAATAAATATTTAAACTAACACCCATATAGCCATTTTGATATTATTAGCTTTAAGTGTGGATCTACTGTTTATTTCTATATATACACATTTTTAGATAAATGATATATAATATAATGTAACATAAGATAATTTCTTTAAAAATACATAAAATGCAATTTATACATACAGTGATGTAAATGTGGGAATTTTTGTCATTGACTCTATAATAAAAAAATAAAATAAAATTATTAAATTTTATTTTTTGTTTATTAAAATATATATTTTTATATTAAAATATATTTTATTTTAGACCTTGTTATGCGTATTCAAACTTAACTTCTTTTTTTTTTTTCCCCTCAACATTTTTTCTGCGCTACTTCTCTTTCCTTGCTATACTTTTTAATTCATTCTATTTGAATGTTTGCTACAATTCGGAATAAAAGATGTGTCGCTACTTACATTTCATTGTGACTTTAAACAGATATTTACAAATAAAATTATAATGGCCCAATGCAGTCATAAAATCACTAATATCAGTTGTTTAATCAATTTTTTTACATAAAAAAATCACTAATATTGTATTAATATCAATATAATGATTTATATAATGCGCATTCCTATTTTAATTTAAGGTTACTGTATTTGATTGCATGCCTTGGTTCCTTTTTAAAAGCATTGACATTCATGTCTGTTTTGTGTCGTCCAGGTCGCGCAAACCCGTCTCTGCGTTGTGTTTTAATGGAGCTCAGCCGGACGCCTCAGACAGACAGCAGCCAGCCGCCCGTCTGCTCCTGCTCTCCGGTCCAGACCTTCATCGCTGGATCCTCCTGCAAGCTGCTCACCAAGAACGCCGTGTTCAAGAGTCCGGCCGGAGAGGGAGCCACACTGGTGTGTGCTGGAGACGAGGCCACAAACTCCACCATGGTGAGAGACGCTCCTCATCCAGTCATCCAGTCCAGCCCAGTGCTCGTGTTTCTCATTCATTTAATTTGGCTACGCATTGCTTGTGAAAGTTAATGCTTGTGTAAGCAGTTCGATGCTGGTTCTGTTAGTTATGCGCACATATTGACTATGATTTCTCCGTTCTGTCTGCAGGTGTGGGATGCCGGCACTGGTGCTCTGCTTCAGAAGATGCCTGCGGATCTCCCCGTGTTGGACATCTGTCCGTTTGGGGTCAACCAGAGCAGTTATCTGGCCTCTCTGACCGAGAAGATGCTGAAGGTCTATAAATGGGAGTGAGACTGAGAGTAACATTCAAACAAAAATCTGAATAAGCATTTTTCATAAACCAAATACTGGTGGACTGGGACGCCGGGTGACGCTTTTTTCTGTGTTTTGTTTGTTTTAAATCTACATCCTTTATTTTATTTTCTGTTCATTATACAGTTTTCTGTTTCTGACCTTAAAATCAGGGCTTTTTTAATGTCTTAGTTAAGAGTGATCAGTGTTCAGTGTTTTCATTGTATATATGTAAGTGTGTTTTTTTTTTTTTTAATTTGTTTAATAAAACAATAAATGCCTACATTGACAGAGTTTGTGAGAACCTTAAAAACATCTCTATAGGAGTGGCACAATTAAATCAATAGGAAAGATACAAAGATAATTTGATCTTAGACTTTAGTTAATAAAGTTATAAGGAATATTGTCTTAACATGGATATGAGTCAGATCAAGTTATTTTTTGGGTGTCATAAATTTAAGAAATGTTCCTCTGCAGTGGTCCAGCAGTAACAGGGTTGTGTGCAAAATTTGGGCCATGGCTAAATATGTTATTATTGGTAATTAAAATTGAGTTATTGTATTTTACTACAAATAACAGGTCACAAGAAGTGAATAGTGCCAATATTTTAACTAACAGATCTCACTTTCCCTTTTCCATTATTAATAATAGTGTATTAAAATAATTGTATTGTATTGCATGTATTTATTATGTACTGTATATAAAAATACACACACATGCAGTATATATTTTGAAAAAATAATAATAAATATATACATGCATGTGTTTGTATTTATATATACATAATAAATATACACAGTATACACATATATTATGTAAATAAAAACTTTTATGGATGCGATTAATTAGTGACAGCACACACACACACATATATATATATACATATATACACAGCCCCTTTTTGCAAGGTATGTGCTGTAATTGAAATCTACGGTCAGACGTAAATAGATAGAGTTTAATAAAACATTACAACATGCATAATTCTGAAGTTGTGTCATGTAAATAAAAATTGTTACTGTTCCGTTAACCAGCTAATAACTGTTTTCTGCAGAATATAAATTTGTCTTCCTCCAGAGGGCGCATTCTCCCTTGAGCCCAAAGGTTTGAGCCATATTCCTTTTTCTTCTTTCTTTTTTGGCAAGATACGTTTGCTTTATAAAAGATAGAATAATAGAAATGTTAGAAATATTGAAATATTGTTAACACAAAAAAGAATCTCGATTAAAATAAATGCACTATCCTCTAATCATAAACGATCGTGATTGGTGCATCCTGGTCCTCGCTGAGAAAAGTTACAGGAACCAGATGACAACACCATATTATGCGTTACTGCAGCAGCGTTCTGGATCATGATTTTTCCTGAATAAAGACACTAATAAACTTAAAATGGTTTGACTGAGAATACACAGTGAAAAGTTAGAACATAAAAATAACTTTACTTATAATTACACACCCATCGTACAAAGTCTGGACCTCTAAGCCCCGCCCATTTCTCAACTCACTGTTTCATGCTAATTTCTTTCCTTGTCTTCCTTTCATCTAATAAACCAAGCATCTTTAAGTCTCAGTCTACGTGGCTACTCAGTCTCCATGTTTAGTTCGTGAACCCTGAATTCCGCACCACTTCAACCGAGAACTAACGAATCCTACTACGGTTGGGGATTTAGCTTATGAATATTAATAAGACAACCAGCTCGGACTTTCAGGAAGCGACGTGACGTCAGCGCGTGCTAATTAATATTCATGAGCGTTCTCCTGGCCGTAGTAGGATTCGTAAGTTGTCTCCGCGAAGATGGCGGCGTGTAGACGTGTGCAGCGACTGCTGCTGTTGATATTCATCTCCGGCTGGATGTCTTCCGCTCATGGAGGCAAACCGGACACCGACAACGGCGCGGATAATCCCGAAAGAGGCAGAAACGCAGGGGGAGAGGGGAAACCGGCGGCGCTGGACGGGGCCTCCGTGGTGCGGCGCAGCGGCGGCTGGAAGCTCGCGGAGGAGGCGGCCTGTCGGGACGACGTGAGCCGGATCTGCCCCAAACACTCCTGGAACAACAACCTGGCCGTGCTCGAGTGCCTGCAGGACCGAAAAGACGTAAGAAAACACGGCCGAGTCTGTATTTAATGCATAGTCTGTGTTTACTAAAGCCGAGTAACGTTACAGAGCAGAACTGACTGATCATCAGTCTGCATAACGTTACGTTAGTGTGTTATACTAACACACATCTGGATCTGCAGCGTCTTTGTGCATTTGTGCGACATTCATAAGTTCAAGATCATATAGATTAATAAGGAACAAGCGCGAGGAGATTTTATTCGTATTTAAAAACCAGACGCAGTTTGATAAGAAAGGCCTCTGAGTGTCTCACACAGGCAGTTTGGGGGGGGGTTCAAGATCCGGTTATCACGATTAATAGAGTGCTTCCTGTTAATGGCTGTGTCTCAATCCCTAATGAGCTGCCTACTTAGAGCTCAGCAGTACGCCCAAATATGCGGTCTGAGTCAGCCCCTCTGTGACGTCACCTGCACTATCAGCGCGCGGCGACCGATAAGATATTATAAAAAATGCTGTCGCTGATATTATAGCAGCAGGGTGGTAAATTATGTAATGCTTGCAAATAAGATGAGCACAATGGCTTCTGTTAAAGGCGGCATTATAAATAAAACCAAACATGATTTTCTGTTTTGGAATTTAAAATCTATGTATTATGAACGTTTGTGCTTTATGCAAATGTTATTTATTTTAATTTGACTTTCTACTGTTTAATCAATTTAATAACTCAGTCTTTCAGTTAAATTGTCTGACTTCTCTCTGGTGACACATGCTGGACTTCTCCAATCATTTAGTGCGCTTAAACCCTGCCCCTCTACTTTTGACTCCAAGCCTGCGTCCCAATGTGCATACTGTCCATCCTAAATTCTATGTGATAGTAGTAATTTTCAGTACTATTTAGGGCAGATAGGGTGGATAGTATGCACATTGGGACGCAGGGTGAGGCTGCGTTCCAGTCTGTTTTTTTTATGCCCTTGACTCGCAAACTTGCCTCTGTCTTGATGTACGTCATTGATTATGTTGCATGAGTGCCCACTGCTGGCCGAACCCTTAGAATGGGCTGAGTCAGAACCTCCTAAGTTCTTGATCACTTTAGAATTTGCTATACAGTTGGTTTATTGTTTACATTTTTTCCCTTACAAATTTGTTTGGTGCAGCATTCTATATCTATATAGGTATGCTTGGGCTGTTGTAAATGTTAAAAAATATAATTTATATATTATAGAGTTGTTTGGGGTGGGGATAAATTTAAACGCGATCTGCGATGGTGTCATAATTGTTGCATTGTGGTCTATGGAGTGGCCTGAAGTGTGCATATGAAGCAGACTCGCTCCCTCGGTCAAAATCGAGGGGTCGAGGGTGTGTCCAAATAAACTTCCCTCATCCACTTCACAAAGAGGAATGCACTTCAGAATGGCAGCAGGGATTCCCCCGAGGGGAAGTGCTTAAGGAAGTTTGTGAGTGCGTGTCTAAAAGTGGAGTGGAACGCAGCCCAAGCTCACCTTCATTTTTGAGTGCCTTGCCCACATCTTAAAGGGAAAGATCATCCAAAAATAAAAATCCTGTCATTTACTCATTCTCATGTCATTCCAAACCAGTTTCTTTCCTCTGTTGAACACAAAAGAAGATATTTTGAAGGATGTTGGCAACCAAACAGTTGACGGTAGCCATTGACGTAGTATTTTTACCTTGCCATGGAAGACAATGGCTGCCGTCAACTGTTTGGTTGCCAACATCCTTCAAAATATCTTCTTTTGTGTTCAACAGAGGAAAGACTGTTCCAAACATGCAAGAGTTTGAATAAATGAACATTCAATCAATCGTTAACATTCAATCAACAATCAGCAGATTAATTGGCTGATATAATGTTAGTTACATTCACCTCAAAAAATAACTATAAAAATACTTCTGAAAGTGATTTCGGGGATATCATTACTCAATGTTGTTGTAGCTGTGGTATAATTAGAACGAGTATTAAAACTTTATAGTTGTGGTTTCGTTGTAGTTATCATCCTTGGTATGAACGAGGATGGCTTGTATACTGAATTTCTGCTTTTGTTCGACTTGACTGACTGGTTGTGCTGTGTTCATTGGGTTCATGATATGTGAGTACTGCTATTAGTTTGTCAAGGGTTAGCCATTGTTTGGTGAAACAGCACCAATGTTTGAAGCGTTGCATGATCACAAATACGGAAGCAATATGACCATTGAGGTGCTTGTGTAATAATACTTCTGAAACGTCCCATTTATTGCCAGTGTCAGGTCTGATAGATGTGTAATGCGGGTCAGGTAATTAGCTCTTAGTTACTGATTACACAAACAGCGCTTTTACTTTTGTTGAACATTTGTTAAATGGTTCTTAACTAGCAGAGCTAGGTTTCCCTTTACTTGTGCTGATTATGGGTTTGGTGTTGGTTCTGTGATCTGTTGTATTGGATTGTTCAGGCCTGGCAGGCAGGGCCTGTTAATGGTGGGTCATTTTCTCTGGCTGTTCATCACATTGCAGGGGTAATTCAATGGATAGGATATTTGTTAGCTATTTCTCAGCTCTTCATTACATTGCAGGTTATTTTTCTAGATGTTCATCCCAGCCTGGTCATCACTATTACAAATGATTTCTCTGTCAGTTCATCACAGATAAAGGTTATTTCATCTGGCTGTTCATCACAATGCAGGTTATTCCTCAGCTGTTCATCACATTAGATATTTCTCAGCCGTTCATCACATTAGATATTTCTCAGCTGTTCATCACATTAGATATTTCTCAGCTGTTCATCACATTACAGGTTATTTCTCAGCTGTTCATCACAATGCAGGTTATTTCTCAGCTGTTCATCACATTACAGGTTATTTCTCTGGCTGTTCATCACATTGCAGGTTATTTCTCTGGCTGTTCATCACATTAGATATTTCTCAGCTGTTCATCACATTACAGGTTATTTCTCAGCTGTTCATCACATTGCAGGTTTTTTCTCTGGCTGTTCATCACATTAGATATTTCTCAGCTGTTCATCACATTAGATATTTCTCAGCTGTTCATCACATTAGATATTTCTCAGCTGTTCATCACATTAGATATTTCTCAGCTGTTCATCAGATTGCAGGTTATTTCTCTGGCTGTTCATCACATTGCAGGTTATTTCTCAGCTGTTCATCACATTACAGGTTATTTCTCTGGCTGTTCATCACATTAGATATTTCTCAGCTGTTCATCACATTGCAGGTTATTTCTTTGGCTGTTCACTACCATTAAATGTTATTTCTCAGCTGTTCATCACATTACAGGTTATTTCTCAGCTGTTCATCACATTAGATAATTCTCAGCTGTTCATCACATTACAGGTTAATTCTCAGCTGTTCATCACATTACAGGTTATTTCTCAGCTGTTCATCACATTACAGGTTATTTCTCTGGCTGTTCATCACATTAGATATTTCTCAGCTGTTCATTACATTGCAGGTTATTTCTCAGCTGTTCATCACATTAGATATTTCTCAGCTGTTCATCACATTACAGGTTATTTCTCAGCTGTTCATCACATTGCAGGTTATTTCTCGGCTGTTCATCACATTACAGGTTATTTCTCTGGCTGTTCATCACATTAGATATTTCTCGGCTGTTCATCACATTAGATATTTCTCGGCTGTTCATCACATTGCAGGTTATTTCTCCACTGTTCATCACATTGCAGGTTATTTCTCCACTGTTCATCACATTACAGGTTATTTCTCTGGCTGTTCATCACATTGCAGGTTTTTTCTCTGGCTGTTCATCACATTAGATATTTCTCAGCTGTTCATCACATTACAGGTTATTTCTCAGCTGTTCATCAGATTGCAGGTTATTTCTCTGGCTGTTCATCACATTGCAGGTTATTTCTCAGCTGTTCATCACATTACAGGTTATTTCTCTGGCTGTTCATCACATTAGATATTTCTCAGCTGTTCATCACATTGCAGGTTATTTCTTTGGCTGTTCACTACCATTAAATGTTATTTCTCAGCTGTTCATCACATTACAGGTTATTTCTCAGCTGTTCATCACATTGCAGGTTATTTCTCGGCTGTTCATCACATTACAGGTTATTTCTCGGCTGTTCATCACATTACAGGTTATTTCTCTGGCTGTTCATCACATTAGATATTTCTCGGCTGTTCATCACATTACAGGTTATTTCTCGGCTGTTCATCACATTACAGGTTATTTCTCCACTGTTCATCACATTACAGGTTATTTCTCTGGCTCTTCACTACATTTAAATGATATTTTTCTGGCTGTTCATCACTGTTACAGGCTATTTCTCTGGCTGTTCTCTACCTTAAGTGTTATTTCTCAGCTGTTCATCACATTACAGGTTAACTCGCTGACTGTTCATTACCATTACAGTTTGTTTCTCAGCTGTTATAGATTTTGTCATCACATTCAGGTTTTTTTGGGGGGGTCATCACTTTGATCTAGTTCAGGTTGTTTGTCTGTTTGTAACAGATGAAGGTTATTTCTCTGGCTGTTCATTGCATTAGATTCTCAGCTGTTCATCACGTTATAGGTTATTTCTCTGACCGTTCACTACCATAAAATGTTATTTCTTAGTTGTTCATCATAATGCAGGTTATTTCTCTGGCCTTCATCACCATTACATGTTATTTCTCAGCTGTTTGTCATATTGCAGGTCAATTCTCTGGCTGTTCATCACTGTCACAGTTTTTTGTCCTCTGGCTGTTCATTACCATTACAGCTTGTTTCTCAGCTGTTATAGGTTATTTTGTCATCGCTGTTACAGGTTTTTTGGGGTCATCACTTGATCTAGTTCAGGTTGTTTTTCAGATTGTAACATTTTATTGCTTAATGGTCATGTGAAGATATCCTTCAGAGTTTTCCGTGTTTTTCTCAGACTATAAATGAACTTTAGACTTTCTCTTCCTATGGAGAATCACTGTCAGTGCGAGCCCTTAATGTAAGGTCAATTATTTAGCTGTACAATGTTCCTCATTGTTTCCCATAAATAAAGACTGAATGGAGATAGTTTGTTTACCTCCATTATTTATAATCTGCCAGAGGCAAAAGGCCCTGGTGGCTTTTTAAAATGCTCTTTTCTAAAATAAAATCCTGACACAGCTGGAGAAAAGATCTTGTTGTCAGGCCATTTACATGATGTTGAGACGACAACGGCCCAAATATGCAATGATTTTCTTTTCTGGTCTCTAAACAGTATCCTAATATTGCTTCGCAATCATACAAGGTTATAATAATGTTATAATTTTATCCTTTTCACTTGCATTATAGACAGATGCAACATAATTGCCAGAGAAGCTGTAGCAATCCTTTTAGAGTTAATAAACCCCGTTACAACTATCAAAGACTAAGAAGACGCTCTCAGCACAGGTCGAGGTCAAAACAGGTTGCTGTGTCTTTGATTGGATTTAGATGCTGTTTTTAGTAACATTGTGACACTTATCAAGGCCTTCAGCTCCATGAGAATCAAGAACTACACGCTTGATATTTACAGCGGGCCGTTAACAGCTGTCCTGTGCTATGCTGGGGATGCTTTCTGTCTGGGCTTGTTCTCAGCTGTTCAAATAAAGATCAGTATCAAGTCAGCACGGTTAGGGAGACCCTACTGTTATGTTGATTGCTCTTGACTGCTGAAGTTTTCACATCACAAAGGGCGATTTATTAGCGGAGGAATAAAATGTAATTAAAAGGCCTAGTTTTTCTACCAAAGCCAGTGTTGAAGACATACTCTCTCAGTTTCTTCAGATGCTGACCTTCTCTCTAATTCTTCATATTACTGTGTGCTCATATTTGTCCAATAACTTTCACTTTGCAGTGAATGTCAGACATTTGTCAAACTTAAATGCTCGATCATCCGTCACAAGATTATTGCAAAATACTTGTTGTTCTTGTCACGCCAAACATTGCTGTGTTTTAACCTTTCGGTTCCTTCCGAAGAATCGCACAGGGGAGAGAGTATCATAAAGTGGATAATATGCAAGCTGTGTGTTTATTTGACATGCAAATTAGCCGGTGTGTTTTGGTATGTTAGCTTTAAACAGTGTGCTTTGTCATTTGAGACTCGCGGTATTTACTCGGCACACATTGGATTCTCCAGGAGAATGTGAACAAACATCCTCCCAGCATGAAATAATGTAAATCCACCAGATTATGTGAAATTTGGTGATACTAAAAGGCTAAAAAAGAAAGAATAGTTTTGATGTATTGGTTGCTTTCACCTCTTTCGGTTTAATCTGCCTAAAGTTAAAAAGAGCCTGAAGTTTAATTAGGTTGTTTTAATGAGTTTTCTTACTCTGATGTTTAATTTTTGTCAGTATGTTAATTATCAGATAGAGACATCGTCTAAACTCTTGTGAAATATTGGCAGTCCACACACAGGATGTGCAGCAGGAAGCTGATTTCTGTTTGCACCTAGTTTTAATTTTCACCTCGCCTCTACCTGGGGTCACAAATTAATGCAAATACATTTCAGAAGCCTAAAAGTAAATATAATGCACATCTACAAACATTAGCAACTGTTAGTATTTTATGCATTGCTTACTATGGATGGGTCACAATATTTGACTAGTTGTCCAACAACTGCCACTACTGTGGTCTATATATATATATATATATATATATGTATATGTATATGTATGTATGTGTGTAATTTTTTTTTTCTTATTTTAGTTTTGATATTTTTAAGCAAAGCTTTGTTTGTGTGGTAAAACTCTCTTTTCTTGGCTCTTTTATGCTCTTTTATATGCCATACATTTTTGGTTGCTGAAGTGTCGCAATGTTTTGAGCATCCCTCAACAAATGTTGTCAAGTTAAACCCTTTAAAAATGCTCTTTGAGGCACTGCGTTCAGTTATTGTTACACTTATTCATTCTACTTGTTGGTAAGCTCAATAAAATGTTTTAAATGCCCCTTAAATATTGGGGTGAACCTAAAACCAGTGTAATTATACATGGCTAGTCTTGAAAATCATGTTGTTTTGCACATGCCTGTTACTTTTGTCTGTGACTGTGAACACTTATAATTTATATTTTCTCTTCTTAATCTCTCTTTAGGAGACTGAGATCGCTGCAGACTGCAATCATGTAAGTGTTTACACACTATTCCTCTTATTTTTGGTCCTGGATGTTGATCTGAATGACGGTTGATGGTTAAACCCACCCAAACTAGCTGAGTTTTTGTTGATATTTTAAACCAAAAGTGAGGTTAACTATTCTTTTTGGTTTGTTTGTTTGTTTGTTTTTCCGTTTGTTTGGTTTTGTTTGTTTTTATTGTTTTTTTTTTGTTTTGTTTTAATGCAACAAATATAAACATTCTCACTTTTAAATAATAAAGTATTTTAATCTCTTGTTTAATTTTGGATTTATTTTATTTATTTTTTCAGTTAGTCTAATGTCTAAATTGTTTTTTTTTTATGTTTTAAATAGTGCCGTCAAATGATTAATCGTGATTAATTGCATCCAAAATAAAAGTTTTTGTTTACATAATATGTGTGTGTACTGTGTATATTTATTATGTATATATAAATGCAAACACATACAGTATATATTTTGAAAATATTTACATTTATATATTTATATTCTATTTATTTATTTATTTATTTATTTATTTAATATATAAACATAACATTTTTCCTAAATGTATACATGCATGTGTTTGTATTTATTTATACACAATAAACATACACAGTATACACACATATTATGTAAACAAAAACTTTTATTTTGGATGCGATTAATCACGATTAATCGTTTGACGGCACTAGTTTTAAATTAATATAATTTAAAATTACAAAGAAAAAAGAAGATAAGATAATAAAGAAAAATCCAAATTGGTGGATTAAAATTCATTCAGTACTGTAAGATTAAGTTATTATTAAGTTGTGCAAATAAATCGTCGTGTTTTATTTTTAGCTGCTGTGGAACTACAAGCTCAATCTGACGACTGATCCGAAGTTCGAGTCTGTCGCCGTTGAGGTTTGCAAGACCACCATCAGTGGGGTAAGTATGCATGGAGGCGGCGAAGGAAAACAAACTTTGATCTCAGACTGCACCACAAAGTCACTATAAACCTGGTTTGTCTCCAGATTAAGGAGTGTGCCGCTGAGGAACGTGGGAAGGGTTACCTGGTGTCGTGTTTAGTAGATCACCGCACCAACATCTCCGAGTACCAGTGTAACCAGTACATCACCAAGATGACCAGCATCGTCTTCAGCGATTACCGGCTGATCTGCGGCTTCATGGACCAGTGCAAGGACGACATCAACAAACTGCACTGTGGAAGCGTCAACACTGGAGAGAAGGTAAGCCCAGGTGCATTGTGGGTAACTGAAAGCGGCAGTATGACCACAGTCTTTGAAAAAGGATGTAACACCTTCTCTCTCTTTTTTTTTAAACCACTGTTTACTTTTTGATGCTTTCTAATAACAGCGCCAGTATTTTTAGCAGCTCTGCAAGTTTCTGCTACATTAATGTTAAATACAGGACTGTAGCCAAACACTAAAGCAACAAATACATGCTTTTTAGAGCTCTTTATTTTATTCATCTTTGCAACTCTGTTTGAAGTTGTTCTTGAAACTGTTCTGACAAGTTGTTTTCATCGGTTGATATTGGATATTTAATTATGTGTGCTCTTAACTTATTTTAACAATTAAACACTCACTTGAAGTTAGTTTAAATTTAATTCAAAATGTTTAATAACAGTCTTAAATGTAATATTAAGTGAATCAAAATCAATTTCTCGTACTGTACATTACAGTGTTGTGATGCCTAATTTAATTTGTAGAATTTAAAGTGATTTTTGTTGTTAGTGGGTTTTTTTTTTTTGTTGTTGACAAAATGTATTTGTTATACTTGTATTTTTTTTAATTGTTTTTGCCATGAAAATAGCCTAAGATGCTGACATGACATTAAATAAAAATATACTACTGTTGACAAAATAGTATAGAGTTCCAATATATCAGCTATTTATTGTTTATTGGCCATAATGTGACAATTAATAAGCATGTTCATATCAGGCAGCGTTATAATACAAGGATTCTTCACCCACAAAGGAAAATTGCCAAAATTTATACAACTTATTCAAATATCCCAAATCCATAAGACTTTCATTCATCTTTAAAGCACAATGGAGATATTTTTAATGAAACCTGAGAGATTTGTCACTCAAGTCCTTTCCACCAAAACTTTAACACTTCAAAATGTTCTTAAAGACATCTTGAAAGTAATCTTTTATTCACATTTAAACGTTGATCAGCGCACAAACAGAAGATCAAACTTGCTTGTTTGAAGCACAAAAACCAATGAGGTTTGTTCTCGCACATCAAGCATAAACGATGAACGAAAGGCTTTTTTGAGGGTGAATAAATGACTTTGAATTTTCCCATTAATTACATTTGATGGAATGAAGATCCAAGTTCTTGTAGCTCTGATTAGCACGACAGACAAAGGCTTTTTAGGACCAATGCTTTATTGTAATTGGAGCTGTCAACTGATTCTGAGGCAGTTGGCTAGTTCTTCACTTTAGCCGGTTCATCTGGTCTGAGATTGAGATCTGCAGCTCTGGAGACCAGGACAGCTTGTTAAACTGCCTGTAGATGTGACCTGTTGTCTGTCCTAAGCACACATGCCCGTTCTCTACAGGACGTCCACTCTCAGGGCGAGGTGATCGCGTGTCTGGAGAAAGGCCTGGTGTCTGAAGCCGAGGAGCAGCCGGGTCAGTACGTCATCAAAGAGGACTGTAAGAAAGCCATCATGCGTGTGGCCGAGCTCTCCTCTGACGACTTCCACCTCGACCGCCATCTCTACTTCGCCTGTCGGGAAGACCGCGAGCGCTTCTGCGAAAACGTATGCCGTAATCCTCTAATACACGCTCTCTGTGCACTTCTGTGTGCTGATGGTCTGCTCTGTTCGTTTGTTTCAGACTCCAGCCGGAGAAGGAAAGGTCTACAAGTGTCTGTTCAACCACAAGTTTGAGGAGAGCATGTCGGACAAGGTACGTTTGGTTTCCGTTTGGCAGAAGCAATTGCTGAGAACGGCTTATAGTGATGGTGGACAGAAAATGGGCTTATTAGATAGATCACACTTGGCAAATTATAACACAACCACTTAACCACAACCCAGTCTTCCTCTTGCTTCTTTATGCAAAGCTTTAGGTGTTTAACCCTTGACCCAGATTGGTGTTATTGTTAACGAAAATTATTAAAAAACACTTCTGGTAATTGAAATAAAGATGAAATAAAATTTGATATAAATTTGAGAAACCTAAATTGTAAATAAAGTAAACAAAAATTTGAAGTGTTGCCTTGGCAGCTAAATGAAATAAGTTGAAGTACTAGAATTGCTAAAGCTGAAATAATAATACTTTTATAGAGCTCTATAGGAATTAGGGCTGTCAGTTTAACGCATTAACTTAATTAGTAAAAAATAACGCGATTTTAAAATATTTTAGCGCAGGTAATGCACTGGCCCCGCCCCCAGACCTGTACGTCATCAGTTGACTTGACAAATGTGATGCAGTGTAACAACTCCATAAATGCAGTTATGCCCTAAAATTCAAGATATTGAGGCAAAAAATGCCCATGTATGCATTTTTGTCTCATATTTATATCACATGATAAGCGATATCACAGCAGCAGCGAGAGCAATATCAGACGAGTGCTGTTTATGTCCGAATCCCACGAGTGCAAATGTGATTTTATACAACAGTTCAGTAAATAAGAAGTTAATATTGTGTTATATTTTAAACGCAATGTTGTGTTTTTGCTCAATTTTGTCAAAGAAAATATGCCACAGCGGAATTCTTGTGCGTCTCTGAGCAACACACCGGTGTTTAGTTTCTGAATGAATCTGCAGTTTGAACGAATTGTGTGAACCAATGACTCCAAGATTCATTCATAGAGAGAGCCGTTTACTGAATGAATCTGCCATTTGAACGAATCATGTGAATCAATGACTCCAAGATTCATTCATAGAGAGAGCCGTTTACTGAATGAATCTGCCATTTGAACGAATCATGTGAATCAATGATTCAAAGATTCATTCATAGAGAGAGCCGTTTACTGAATGAATCCGCCGTTTGAACGAATCGAATGAATGACTCAAAGACACTTAAAGACATTTGGTTTCTTCTTTAGTGTGTAATTTCATGTATTTAAAAATAAATAAATAAAGAGATAGTTTACAAAAAAAAAATAAAAAGTCTGTCATCATTTACTCGCCCTCATATCATTTCAACCCTGAATGACTTACTTTCTTTTGTGCAGCACACAAGGTGGTATTTTTGAAGACTGCTGGTAATAAAGCTGTTTTAGTTACCAGTGAGTTTTTATTTCATGAACAAAAAATACTGAGATGTTTCTCAAATTATCATCTTTTATGTTCTATAGTTTGTTAGGTCATTGTAGCCTAAACGTTTGTGTGATAAATGTAATGTTGAATCAAATAATATATTTCTTTCTAAAGCTACTATTTGTAATGTCGTTTTGATACTTTCTCATTTAACACAATAATTGCTTTAAATAATCTTTTGTGGGTATTTTCACAGCCAAATTTATTTTGTGATTAATTTGATTTTATTTGATTTTATTTGACCTTTTTTTGTTGAAAAAAAAAAAAAAAATATGATACACCATACAATTGTACCATACATTAAAACATACAAAAAAACAAAGTCAGGATAACTCAATAAAGCCCTAGGGCTTATTTCCATTGTGGTCCCATAGGGAAAAGGTAAGGGAACAAAACAAAAACAAGAAAAACAGATCAAAAATCAATCATCACATCCAAAAATTACTTATATATAATTAAATAAATCTATCTATCAAAACAGAACAATAAAAAACATTATCATACTAAAATTGGCATCTAAGCCATTTTTTCAATGCCTTCTTAAAACCTCCTAAACTTCTAATCATCTTTAAATTTCCTGGCAACCTGTTCCACAAGCTTGTTGCTACATACATAAAGGACTCTTTACCTAAATTACTCTTAACTCTAGGAAGTACAAAATCAGTAAGGCTGCCCCTTGTGGAGTAGCTGTGAACA
>JAFVLL020008385.1:0-11331 GCA_021397915.2 Tor tambroides
CATTTGAAACAACGCCGCGAGAATTTGCTCTTTTGTGAGGCTCTTTTAGATCGTCGCCGGATGGCGGCAGGGGATAGACCGGGAGCTGCGAGCTGCGCGCTGCAAGAGGTCCAATCCGGCTGCTGAGGCGTTTCAACGGCGAATCTCGGCGTCAGCGAAGAGTCAGCGAGGAAGAATCTTCGTCGCTGAAGAGAAGAAATCTGAGATGCGGTGGCGGAGCGGCCGCTTATATAGCCAGATGCCCCGCCCATTTTGGCGGGCTATGGCGGGCTGCATAGCCATAGGCTCGCTCAGCGCCGCCGCCGAGCCATTGGTTCGTTTTTATAGCACTGCACGAACCAATGGACGTGCAGTTTCACTGCGTGATTGAAAAGGCTTCAGTGGAAGAGGAAAAAAGAGTTTTTCCCATACAAGCGTCTTACGACGCAGTACGAGTGAAAATATCGAAAGGGAACTGGACTTAGGAACTGTCATAATTCAGACTTGAACCTGCATCATGATGCATGTGATCTACCACTGTGCCACAGACCATAATATGGGTTTATATCTAGAGGCTTACTGTCTCTGTTCAATTCCACACTTTAATGCCACTACAAAGGAGAAAATTTTAATTCCTTGGCCTAGGGATAGAGCACACTTTCAGGAAACGATTTAGTAAGCCCTCGGTTAAAGTGGGAGATATTAGCAAGACTGACGTACTGATGACATGCGAGCGTAGCACCATGCAGTTAATGGGAAATGGGATCTGCAAAGACAAGGAACACTCAAGCTCTCTCCAGCACACTACAGTGACGCTCGGTCATCAAACAAAAACATCAAGTCATCATCAAAAGGGTATGTGGTGTGTATACGCAGGTGCGCTGCCATCTTCTCGAGTGCCACTGAGAGACGCTATGAATGTATCTGTCAGTCTTTTTGGAGGAACTGTTTTCATGCCATTTCATGTCTTTATAAATGTAATTTTGTGTGTGTGATGCGCTCAACAGTTTGCCCTGCGCAAATCTTATCTAGGAGAGAAAGATGAGGGAGAGGAGAGAACTGTGAGGGGAAGATGTGCGTAATCCTCATTTTTTATTGATGGAAGAAGGCGGGGAGGGAGAGAAAGAAAGAGAAAGAGGGGGTAAAGATAAGAGACAGAAATGTTTTTAGCACTTTTCCTTCACATTGAAGCTATGTGGATCACTACTAGCGCCACTATTGGTGATATACAGAGCCCTGCCCTGTAACATGAACCGTTTAAAGCACTCGTGCACACGTAGACGTGCACATTCACAGTGTGTGTGTGAGAGAGAGGACAGTATGTGTCTGAATGAAGGGTGAAGTGTTTTCTCCCCCTACTGACTAAAAGCAATCAGCTTCTTTGCTCATATTTGACCAACGTGCACTTGCGGCGACACACACATGCATGGCATGCCTCAGCGGTCAAGTAAAGAGAAAAAGAATGTTCAGGAGACAATAACACTGAATACTAGTGACAAACAAATGGAGTATCTATCTTCAGCTTGCATTTCAGCCCATGATTTCGTTACTATAAAAATAACTTTTTTTGAAAAACTTTCAAACATGATCTGCTGTTCATTTGTGTGTTTTCATGTGTGTCTATGGATTGGTATTAATGGTTAACTGTCTTTCCATGTTTCTGCAGAACGTCCCGTTGTACTCACCTCTCTGTGACCCCTTGTTGCACTATGAACTAGCAGATTTTAATGTGAAATATAAGTAGTCCCAGTCATGTTAATGGTTCACCATGGCAAAGCAGAAAAACACAGCTTTCTTGTAAGTGTTTTAACCTTTGCATTAAGGCAGCACCTCCTTTTGAGTAGGACTTTATTGTTTCAAGTATGTGTCAGCAAGGATCTGTGGGCTTTTTCTGCAGGCCCAGTTACGTCAGTAGTTTATATTTTACTTTCCTGGAAACACTGCAATATTTATTTGTATATTTATATTTTCTGTGTGAGCGTGCTGCTAGAGTGAACACATCCCAATAAATTCATTAGACATACTTGGCGGATTTAAGACAAGTTAGGTTATCCTAACTTTGAAAGGCTATTTACGGTGATTTTCAAAAACATGGAATTCTAATTCATCTTAGGTGTGAAAAAATCAGAACATTATTAATAAAATGATTTTGGATATACAAAATATTATTAACTTTGTGCTTAAGTTAGAAAATAAAAGTTTTATTTTTAAGAATATTTAGTAAATCTGGCATCTGGTTGTTCTTTATTTAGCCATTCTCATTCTTAATTGTTGTTTTGAATTCCATCATGTACATAGATTTAGATTTATTTAGCAGTTTTGCAGATTTGATACCATTCGTCATTCTTTCCATTAAAACATGATGACAAGAGGATCTCTGTTTCATACTAGTATGAAGGTTTAGGGTTCCCTGACTTCAGCAAAGCCAAACTTTTAGGTGCTGCATCTAATATTTTGACTGTACTTAAGCATAAAAATATAATATTTTTGCATATATTTAGGAAACATGCTAAGTTCTCATACTTGTTTCTCAAAAAACCATCCTAGCATGTTTCCTGATTTTGACACACCTTCCAGGTGCACACTAGACACATCATCAGGTTACATCACTGATGATGTGTCTAGGGTGCACCTGGAAGGTGTGTGTCAAAATCAAGAAACATGCTAAGTTCTCATACTTGTTTCTCAAAAAAAAAAAAAAAATCCTACAGCCAGTTATTCTACTTTGAAACGTGTTCTGTGTCGGAATATCTGTTTTTGTTTTGGTCTGTGTGATTCTGCCCACTGCCAATTTACCCAATGTTTCAACACCCAGGGTTACCATTTGGTGGAAAACACAGCGTATTGCAGCCATGGAAGCAAGTAAATGAACTGGGTCAGAGACTGCTAATTGTACCCAACCTAAAAAGCCTCGGCATCCATCTAAAAATCTTTATGACCAGAGGCATATTAAAATGCGGGTAAATGAACTTAGCAACTTCCAGTGTAAGGCTCGTCACATTCCATTGTCAATTGTGCTTGTTCCTCTTATGTGTCCTCAATCTGGCAACCCACGTGAGTGTTGAGTCTGAGGAGGAGGGGGTGGGAGAAACAATATTTTTAATTTGGACTGTAGTACCCATTTCAACCACTAACTGTCAATATTACATACGCCACCTTTAAAAACCATCTTCTGCAATATGGAAAAAGTCGGTTCCAAAGTGTGTTAAGGTGACTTGATTCTGTGTCTCTTGCAGTCTCTGCATCACGCTCTCTATCTCCAAAAGTGATTATGATATGGTGTGCTATAAACTGAATTTACAGCAATACTATATTTGGAAGATGTAGTGTGGTGTTTGTGTGCTGGTCTAACACAACATTCATGAAAAACAGACCTCTGTCCTCACTAAGCATATCCAATCAAAGCTTAATTTATTTTTCATCAGCAATAGGTCTCCTAAAACCTGATCAAATAAATCGCAGAGTCTGTCTATCTGCCTGTATGTCTTTCAAGCACATCTCATCACATTTATACAAGTCGGCACGTCTGTGTGTGTGTGTGTGTGTGTGTGTGTGTGTGTGTGTGAGTGCATTTTTGTTGAGTGTTTGTACTTTGAATATGACATGAAAAGGCACTTCCATGCCCAAATATTACCTTTCTATAAATAAGAGGATGACGTCAAACAACATTTATCTCAGTTGGCCAGTTTACCATGACCCCCCCAGGAGTATACATAACAGAGACAGGAATGGTTTTGGGCTGAGATGAGATATGAAGGCCTCGTTCTTCTGACCCTCAGACCATCAGTGAGCCAGTCTTTCATTCTCCAAGGTCCTTTGGATGTAAATATTACTACCATTCATCTCGGGCTCGTCTCTCATTCAGCTGCCGCTACAACAGGAACAGCAGTAATAAGGTTCTGAGATAGAGAGGAGGTGTGTGAATGCTCTGAAGGTCATGGTAATTAAATAGCAGTCAACGGCTTACGTCAGGATAATGCGAATGTATTATGGGATTGTGAACACAGAGCCTGTTCTTTAGCAGTGACATCTCACACACTGACCCTCAGACTGATTCCAGGAAGGTCTTATTTGTTGTTGATGTGTTTTTTTTTTCCTTGGTCTTCATTTGGGTAACGGATTGGAATTGGGATTAAAAGCAGATTATCACACTTAATGCCATCTGGACATGGCTCGCTGTAATGACTTTATGTGGCATTAACCCCAGAAAAGGACTCGTTCAATACTTAAGTGAATTAGAAAAACTAATGTGAGCACTAACTAATTGAACCAATCAAGATTTTACACGAAGACTGCAATGGAAAACCCCATTTCACTGACTTTCCAGCTTCAAGCCTTCAAACAGAGACAAACAGATCAACTAATTGAACTTTTTTAAGACTACATTCATAATACTCAATGCGTGTGGTCAGAAAAGGTAACGTATTTGTAAATTTACCAGACATTCACAGAAAAGAAAAAAGCTCCTTGATAGAGGATACTGGGAATAGTCTCAGGAATGCTGGAAAAGAAAGAGAGATCCAGAATTAGAATGACGGAAAGGAAAGAAACTGTGGGCCAGTAGGCTTTTAAGTTGCTTGAGACATCTTTGAGATCACGATATTTAGACTGAAGTGATGTAATATAAACATCTTGAACTAAAATAGAAAGTCTGTGATTCTAACCACAGCTCGATCATGTGTGAGGAAACATTCCAAGAATTCCTCATAGGTGTCCAGTGTATCTTTTTATAATGCTGTGTTACACAATATTTGATTAATATTCATAAATATCACTGTAACTACAGTACATTAGTCAGGGTTGTGATTTCTTGCCTTACATAGGAGCTCAACCTTCATGTCATCTTTTTACGAGCTAAAGTGCAAACGATTGTGTGTAATTTCTGCACGTCTGATGGAAGTACATGTCTGGATGGAACATAGCACTGACTCCATAAATAGCATCATTTGAGGCTGAACAATCTGTTCGTCCTACCAGTGACAGGCAAGGGGAGTGTTTGAAACATTTTTTTGCTTTCGTTTTTGTAGCTCTGTTTGGTGACGCACATTTCACCTTTAAACACTGCACATTGTGCGACAACCTAAAAATATAGAATGGTTTATGTCACAATACAGGTCACATAATAGAAATTCTTTGCACTAACTAGATATGTTTTTTTCCCCCTTAAAAAATAGAGAAAAAAAACTAAGTATTTATGTAATGTAAAAAGGTTCTCCTATGGCATCAGGGTTTAAAAACTTTCGTTCTACCTGGAACCAGATAGTACAGTCATAGCGTCAGAGATTCTGAAAGTCCTTATATCATCTTAACGTGCCCACCTTTGAAAGCTTGTAGGAGATCTCTCTCTCTTTCTCTCTCTCTCTCTCTCTCTCTCTCTCTCTCTCTCTTCCTCTGTCTTCATCATCAGCCAAATAACTGATGACTTTGCATGCACACACATCAATAACCATGCTGTTGGCCCATGATTGATAAGTGAACAGCTCTGAAAGTCAGGACAAAGATTCTTTAGAAGTTTGAATGGATATCACATACTGTACACTTGGCTGGTTCACAAAACATCCTACTACATATATGTATGACTGTAAGAACCAGGGTTGTGCACCATTCAGAACTAAATTAAGTATACTGTTTACATTTCAATTTAAATCTTGAATTTCTTTGGAATTTGAATTGAGAATGAGTTAAAATGAGTTGAAATTCAAATAACTTTCAATGTAAATTATCTAAGCAAGGTTTTTTTGAACTTCTGAGATTTTTAATGTTTGAATGTTGACTTTACAGACATGTTGTCACGGTTTGGTTGCAAATAAAACAAAATAAAGAGATGGATCTAATTGCAAACTGTAAACATACTAAACAAACCATTGGAAATGGAACTCTGTTGAATGGGTGCATCTGAAATCACATAATCTCTGAGTAGGTACTCCTTTTGAGTAAGTATTTACTTCAAAAAAGTATGTTCTAAATAATGGGTGTAGTATAAATGTAATCTGGACAGCATGCAATGACCTACCAGCATCAACTGCTTCACTTTCCTGCCAATCACAAAATGCTCTCCTGTGGCCTCATTAGACAGTAAAGTGTCCATTGTATGGGCACTTCAGAATCTTGCTGGAAGTTGTACTGTAAGTCATGTGGGTGCTTTTCACCTACTATTTTATGCAGCCTATTAATTGCATTCAGTAAATTCATCTTCTTGTCATTTGACTTCCTGTGGGACGTGGCCAATTCAATCACAATTTCAATGCAGGCACTGAAAAAGAAGCCAGTTCTGATTTGTGCCCAACTCTGGTCAGTACTGTAAATTTTAGTTTCTATTAGCATTGCAATGCAGATTAAGCACTAAAATTCACACAAAGCTCAAGGAGAGATGAGCACAACAGAGGCCATTGCCATCAGGGTGTGCAAAAAAATGATGAGACATCAGCTGGGATGCTGACGGTCTTGGAAACCTCCCCATCAAGGTATGTGCTTACATATGATAATCTTTAGTTATTTACAGACTTTTTTACACTTTCAGTGTGCTGCTATCTGGTGTTTTGGCTGACTTCTATGCTCCTGCTCTTGTTCTCTCTGGCTCGTTGAGCTGAGATGCTCGTTGAGATGCGGCCGCAGAGTGAGGTGTGCTTGGCTAGTTCAGGCTCAAGTTCTCCATCTCTTTGTCTGGTTCTGTCTCTTTCTCTCTCACTCTCTGCCTCTGCTGTTTGTTACATGCTGAGTTGGCAGTGTGTTTTGGCACTACCCTTGGCCCCCTTCTGCATAGGCTGCCATTTATTTTGCCAGCTTCACTTTTCAATTTCAAACCGCACTGCGTGTATGTGCAGTGTAAGCTGTTGCAAGTTTTCCAGAGTAACACATTCTGAAACACATTCACACCAACACACTCACAACGGCCCATACAAACACACAAATGCCCACTCACCTCCTTGGCAGGCATTCAGACAATGAATCACTATAATTATCATTCTATGAATACCTGGAACTCCCAGAATTGGCGCAAACGCTCTATTACAAATTAAATAATATTGTTGGGAATCTGTGCTACGCATTACAGAGCAAAGGCTGTATAGTTATTTAATCAAGTGAAAAAATACAGCATAAAAGGCTATAATTTCACAATTACGAAATCATTCCTGTTACGTACAGTAGGGCAATTGAGAGAAAAGCTAAATCACCCTCAAGTAGAGAAGTTGGAGCTTTTCATACTCTTCCTGGTTCAATTCTGTTCCATGTTTTACACTGAGCATACTTTATTCTGGGTTGATAATTAATACTGGGTAGTCAAGTTCTGAGATTTCACACTGTATTTTTGTAAAGTCTGGGTTAACAGTCTTATTTGCATATTTATAAAGTTAAGGACTTTGGATAGTGGATTGGACAAATACAGTATATGCAACAATAACAGCCTATTTAATAACTGCTTATCCATGTTTTTATTCACAAACAGTTTGTGTTTGGTTGTCTGTTACTATACAGTTCCCCTTTTTAGCACTATTTTTTATTGTATGCTTTTATTGTAGTTTTTTATTGTATGCCTTTGGCACAGCATTTTGCAAGGTCAAAGCTGGCCCAGGATGTAAAAAGATGTTAATGTTGTGTGAAAAGCTTAACGTACAATATGTTTATTTATGTATTATGTATCTTTTTTTCCTCAACTGGAAATCATAAATTCTAGTCAATATCTTGGAAATACTGCCCTCGAGAGCATCTCTTACTGTATTCAGATTCAGAAATATGATATTTACAACATGCATGACAACATGTTTACAAAACGTTCAAGCAGGAAACATGATTTTCAGGCTTTTATAAGTGACACTAAAAGAATGAAGGAAGAAAATTGTGATTTGCATTAAAAGCTGTTAAAAAAATTATATATATATATATATATATATATATATATATATATAACTGCCGCTTTCTTATTTATTTTTTAAGCTTTGGCAGCAGAGCAGTGGCCTGCAGATGCTTTTGCTGTTGCTCAGCCTTCTATCAGAAGAATGAGAAACATCCCTTCCTCACATGGCCTCGTGTTCTCTATAGTGAAAACCATGACTTCATCAGTTTTGACATGACTGGTCAACAGTTCACAGGCTCTGTGCCGTGATGGCAGTGATAAGAACAGATGCCACGGATGTCTATACAAACATTTTGTAATGGCTCTACAAATACAAGACATGACAAATTGTTTGGAATTGTGTTCAAACAAACTGCACAGTCACATCCATATGGACAAGCATGCGATTCATTAGTTTGATCAATAAGATAAACAAGCTAAACATTAAATAGTCAGGGAAGAAGTTAATTTGGTTAATTATTCTTTTTTAAATCCAAAAATAAAGCTTGAATAAGTTTGTTCTTTGTGGAAATAATTCTATTATGTAACATTCTACATGTAAGTCATATTTAGTTTTAATTTAAATACATTCACAATTTTTTGTTAAACAATTCAAGAGAACTCTGTCTGTATGAATGCATTTGGTTTCCTCTCTTCTGGAACAAAGCATACCATTGCAGTAGTTTACCATATTAGACAGTGTTGCTTGAGTGCCTTTGACTCGCTTTTGAGCGATTACTATATGAGCTACTGCAGAGACTTCCAGAATATAAGCTATGTAAAAAAAACCCTAATGACCAAAAACAGAGCATCTGCCATTTGCGGTCCATCATTAGAGGAAATGCCTTTAATTCCTAACGTTCCACTTTTATGACATCATGGTGTTCTCCTTAACTCTAAATTATGAATAGTCTGGAAAGATTTGTTTTCATTTATTAAGAGAAGGCCTGCTTTTCACTGCATCTGCCAGGCCTTGTGTTGAGTCTGCAGCTTTTTATATTTTTTTTGTGACAGAGGTGCAGCGTGTAAATATTATGATGGTTGGCTGTCAGACTGTGCCATGGGTGTGTTGGCACAGCATGGTGTGAGTTATGCTGGGACTGTGTGACGAGGTCAGGCTGATAATGGGGGGTTTACATTCCAGCTGTCTTTGCTGCATCTCTCTCCATGTGTCAACCATAAACTTTCTTGGTTTTCAAGACCTCAACAATTTAAAGAATATATCAGGTTCAATGCAAGTTACATTTAATCATCAGCATTTGTCTAAAAAATCATTTCAGCATTTCCCTTGCTTTCTTTACATTTGCAAGAAGGAAAAAAAGGTTATGGCAACTTGCAATGGAAGTGAATAAAGCCCAGTTTTAGAGGATTTAAAAGCAGAAATGTGAAGCTTGTCATTTTATAAAAGTATTTACAATAATAAATGTGTGCATTATTTGAGCTGTAAAGCTTTTTAAATAATTTAATACAAATAACAGTTGTTTTAAGATTTATGCCTTATGTTGTCATGTTAACATTGTTTATGGCTGTACTATTAAAACTGTTTCCCATTCACCTCCATTTTAACCTTTTTTTAATTAAAGAAAAGTGGAAATTTAATTCATAATTTAAATGCTGAAAATGTTACAAAAAGGTACTGTATTATATTCACAATGATGAAAATTAATAATGTTCTCAGTGTGAAAATGCAATTACAAAACGTAATTTTGACCATCCAGATGAAACAAGATGGGCCTCAGATTGGACCACAAGCCAGAGTTATTAACGGGACTAGTTCAGTGTCCAAGATCAGCCCTGTCCAATCATAGGCTGTAAAGGTGGGGTTGGGGGGGATGTTCTCCATTGAGACTCTGAGTATGAGCAGCAGACATGAAGGTTGGCAACAAAAACTCACAAATTTTCAGCAGTCCTAGGCCAGGAGCGCTAATACTCAAATCAAGGTCTCCGAGTTTTTTTCTTTATAGATCAGGTGATAATGTATACTGACATTTGGAGGCTCAGCCTAGGACATTAATACGCCTAGGAGTGTGGGCATGTGGTGTCATCCATCTGATTCTGAGACACTTCAGCACTAGGGGAAAAGAGGAAGTGAGAGAGAGAGGGAGGGGAGAGGGTGCGAAAGAGGGATGGATGCGAGTTATATTTTTAGTGTTTCATTCATAAAATGCCGTGGGTATTTTTAGATTTTCATTCAGATTATAAATTGAGAAGGCAGCAGCCGTGTCCGCCTGTGGGGAGCAGGCAGGGTGTCATCCTGGAACTAACAAGGCAAAAAATTGAATGTACAGCATTCAATGTTTCCTCCATTTTTTCTACTTTCCTGTTGTTAGCTTGCAAATTAATGCACCACTCTAACAGTTCATTAATTGAAAATATCAGGAGTCATATAACATCTTTTTAATCAGGCAATTGCTTTATTTACACTTGAAGCTGTTTTAACGAGTTCAAAACCACAATTGTGTGACATAATTACTCACATATTTATTGCACATAGAGATGCAAAAGGTTTTCGACTTTGCACATAGAGATGCATTCATTGAGATGTAATTTCTCAAATTCTTTACATCAAACAGAATCAGTCCAATTACCAGCAAGACATGTTGCAATGGCACTGAAGAGTATTAAAGAAACTGCAGTCCTTCCTCCTGAAAACAGTGTTGACATTTCAATCTGAATTGTGTCATTTCTGTGCAACTTGCATAACCAAACAGATTGTTTTCAGACAGGTTTCCTAATAGTCTCCTATCTGCCTTTGGTTGGATAAAGACAGAGCCGGCCAAATTAGTTATTTACTGAAACAGTCAATTATTTCCATGTTTACGGTGTTTGAAAACAAATGTAATAAAGCAAATTTTTGATTAACATTTATTCATCAAAAATGAATATTGCTGCAATTCATAACATTCTTTTAATAACATTGCAGGTATGAGAAACCATGCAGCTTCTTCACAGAGACTGATTTAATATGATGTCATAATCACAGGGATCAGCCCGGGCTAATGCTGTTACATTGGAATAAATGTCAGGGGAAAGATTGCATTAGAAGTTCATTTTGACTCTTTAATCTCCAGATACAGATGATGTAGTGTCCGCACTCACATGTGAATTGCTCTCGCACAGTGTCTCAAGGTGGACAGTTTAAAATCCATCAGTGCACCCACTCAGCTGCTTGTGATTGAACTTGTTTTGGTAAACGCTTAGCTGCTCTTGCTCCAGGCCTTGCACAAAGTAACGCTATTAAAATTTGAGGGAAAGATCTGTCTCATAAAAGTCTATTTTTAGGAATAATGTAGCATTGCTATAAATGTATTGCTATAAATGCTTTTATTTGATTTACCTCGTGAAGACCTGATTGTAATCCTACTCAACTGTTGCGTGGGTGGTCTGTTCCACCTTGCCTTTCAGTTTAACTGACCGGTGAACCATCTCAGCCTTTAATCATATTTCAAGCGTGGATTAACTTTTATCACTGCGATTAGGTTGGGAATTTCCTGTGATTCTAAATTTGTCTAATGGTA